>PVKA01044083.1:0-16391 GCA_004027165.1 Ctenomys sociabilis
TTATACTAGGGAGACTATACGATATTTACACATGTGTGTCTGGTTTATTTCACTTATGAGTATATGTTCAAGTGGCATCCACTTCAGTATAAATGCTTCAAACTTATCATTCTTAATAGCTGAGTAATGCTCCATTATATAGAAATACCACATCTTTTTCAACCATTCCTCATGTGATGGACATCTTGGTTGTTTCCAAAATTTTGCTATGACATAAACTGCTGCTATAAACATAGGTATACATATATCTCTATGATACAATGTATCCAAATCCTTTGGGAAAATTCCCAGTAGGGGGATAGCTGGCTTGAATGGGATTTCTAGTCCTATTCTTTTGAGGAGTCTCCATACTGACCTCCACGATGGTTGTACTAGTCTATATTCCCACCAGCAGTGGAGAAGTGTTCCCTTTTCCCCACAACCTCTCCAACATTTGTTGTTGGTTGATTTCCTTATGATAGCCATTCTGTCTGGAGTGAGATGATATCTCAGTGTTGTTTTTATTTGCATTTCATGAATGGCTAGCGATGTGGAGCATTTTTTCATATATTTGTTCGCTTCTTTAATTTCGTCCTCTGAGAAGTGTGTATTCATCTCAGATGCCCATTTCTGAATTGGGTCTTTAAATTTGAGGGTCCTGTTATATTTTAGTTCTTTATAAATTCTAGACAGTAGACCTCTGTCTGATTGCTTATTAGTTAGGATTTTTTCAAAGTTTGTGGGTTGTCTTTTCACTCTGTTGACAATTTCTTTTGACATGCAGAAGCTCTTTAAGAAGAGTTGATCCCATTTGTTGATTCTTTCAAGAGCTTCCCATGGGAATGTATGTTTGTTCACTCATTGTTATTATGATATCCTTTCTCACCTTTTCAGTAGCTGTACCAACGTCCTCAAGATCTGAAACTATGTCTTCACTTTCACTCAAGTTGTTTTTTATACTTATGATTGAGACTTTTAGTTCTTCTAAATCTCTTTAACTCTGCTTCATGCGTTCTGTTTCTTTTCTGTATTGCTCATTCCAGGAATCTGTCATATTTCTATTCTCTTTTATTTTCTATTAATGTCTTCTTTAGTGGTTGCTATTAATTATTTTACTGCAGAGTGTCTTCCAAATTGGGTTTCCTCTTTATATTTCCAGAATTGATTCTCTACTTCAGATGCTATGATTTTAAAGAATCCTTTTTTATTTCAGAAAGTATTTCTGCCTTGAGTTACTCATGACCTTTCTGCTGTTGTTTCTTTGCTTCCAACGCTATTAATTTGCACATGTCAGGTAGAATAGTGTTCTCTGCACTTGTTCTGGGTGGACGTTGGGTTTAACCCATGTTTCTGGATTTGATCCATTACTTCAGATGCTATATATTCAAATATGCCTTTTTTATTTCAGGAGTTAATTCTGGTCTGAGTTCCTCTACACCTTTCTGCTGTTGTTCCTTTTCTTCTGCCTCTGTTAATTCATTCATTTCAGCTCAGCTAGTGTCCTCTGTCTTTACTGGTAGGCTCAAAGCCTGAGATTGCATTTTTCTCCTTGTCCTTGTCATTTTGTATAGCACTGGTCTCTGACCTTTGATGTAGAGCTTTGGTGCACTTATAACCTTAGCAAGTAATGAGATTTGGATGCCGTCTATTAAGTTTGAGATTATCCAGTTATGCCTGGCCTGGATATAGCTGTTGTGTTCAGTTCCTTTTTGCTGCAGCTCTTCTGGTACAACTGTGAGCCTATGGGTCCCCTCTGTTGGGTCCCTGGTCCTGTTATTGCTGGGGAGCACAGAAGCTCTCCCTCACACTCACCAGGCCTGGCGGGAGTGAATCGAGTGCCACGAGAGTCTCTCAAGTTCTCACTCCCATGGTGGGCTTGGAGGCAGGGTCTCTGTGGAATTGCCATGCAGGCCTGTCTGGGGTTTCTCAGACAGGTCTCTGGGTAGGATATCTTGGGGCCTGAGGCTCTGGATGGCACAGAGCGTGCAGGGTGAAGCCAAAAGCTCTGCCGTACACTTACCAAACTGTACTCGCATGGATCAGGTGCCCAGAGAATTGGAAAAGTTCTCACTTGCTCAGCAGGCTTGGGAGGCAGGGGCTCCTGGGAGTTACCAGGCATGTCGGTCTGAATGTCTCAGGCCAGTTGCTCACTGGGTGGGCTTGGGGGCAGGCGCTCTAGGTAGTGCAGTGCATGGGGGGATGCCAAAGGCTCTCCCTCCGACTAACCACACAGTCACCAAACCGGAATGCCAAGGGAGTCGGGAAAATTCTCACTCACTTGGCAGGCTTGGGCGCAGGGGCTATGGGGAGTTTTTGGGTGAATCAGCCCTAGGTGTCTCAGGCTGGTTGCTAGCTCCTATGGTGCTTTTTATATGGACAAAACATTCATTTTGCATCTATATGAACTGAAATATCTTAATGTTCTAAAAATATTAATATATAGCATTCTCTCACTGGTACTTTTATCAAGGAAATCACAATAGCCAACATTATTAAACATCATGTTACTTAGATTACAAACAATTGCAAGGTACATCTTAGTGATCAGCTATCCATCACAGTGGTGAGCCATTTCCAAAAGACAGGAGCATCCAAAAGTGGAAAAGGTACTGTTGCCTGGGCAACTAAGAATGTTAAACATACGTAATCAAGAAGGGGCATTTTCTGTTACATTTTCCCCTCTTGTTAGTTTTTCTGACAAATCCTGACTGGGCATATTACATGTGATCTTTTGAGACAGGGCACAACTACAAGCAATAACATATGGCCTGTCAGTAGTCCTAGTAAAGGTCCTAGCCAAACTCCCTAAGATTTTCTTATTATAGAATTTTTCCTAAATTATTCTTAGGAAGAGACACAATTTAGGATAATCTGTTCTGTAATGTTATTCTTGCAAGATAATGAATTAATCTGATCTAGAAATGAATCTTAGTCAAGTGTTGATTGATTGTTTCTTTTGAGGGAGTGGTCCACAGAGTTTGAAGTAAAAAACACAGCTAACAGGGGTTGGAAAGGTAAGGACTGGGGTAAGCACAAGCATGGGTAATTAACAAAATGAGAGCTAGCAGGGAGGCAAGGACACAAAGACTGGGATAAGCAGTCTAAAAAGACACCAAAATCAAGAAAGCATAGATATGGAGTAATCTTGTGGATCATGTCTTCAAGTTTTAGCTGTGTGTAGATTGGCCAGCATCCAGAGTGACAAGAGCAGGGCTTTGAGTGTGCAGTTTCTTCAGAGTGAGCCTTAAAGAAGCTTTCCATATAAATTTTTCAGTGGATCTGGATTTCTGAAACTTGTGTAGGCAGTTAATCTATATCTAAGTTATATATGTGTGAGTTACAAGCTCTTTTGTTAAAAATATTTTTAGTTTCAGGGCCTATATGCTATATGGAGTTTTTGTCTAATTTAGTTTTTGAGTTACCTCTATCACAAATGCAAGTCCATTATTGTTACTAATGATCAAGGATAGGTCAAATCTAGGGACAATTTTTTTTTGTAGCAGGAGCCTACAAACTTTTATTGTCTTTTCAATACAGGTAAGGAATGGGAAGCTGGCGCTGGTGACATAGATGCCGAAACCTGAGCTGACTGAGGGGTACAGCTCAGTGGCTTCACCTTACACTACATACAGTGGGTGCAAGTCCAGTGGCTGAGACTGACATTTTAGTCAACTGGCTCTCCAGAGGGAGCTTAGGTCTCTGGACCTTATTATGTTGTGTAATTGGCAGGTTTCCAAAAATGAGCAAGAAGAAGTCTGCTGTGAAGATCATTGACCAAAATATTTTGGTTCATTCTTAACAGAACTACTTCCATCCATAAACAGTGTACTCAGCGTCTGTTGGGGTCCATTTTTAGAACAGTTTATCCCTGGATATCATGTAGCACCTGGAGAGTTAGATCTCATTCAGAGCTTGTCAGCTTTCTTGATCAGAAGGACAGTGGCTTTTGCAACACAGAGGCAAAGGGGGGAGGAAGCATTAGGGACTACATACAAGGATTTGCTCAGGTATGACACTGGGCATTGCCAAGGGCTGACAGTCTGAGTAATCATCATTGTTTTCACGAACTCAGGGATCCAAATTTTATAGCAGCCAGAAGTTCAAAGAAAATGTGGATTTTTTTCTTGTAACCAGTTTCTGCCAGATACTGCAGCAGAGCTATTGTGCTTTTTGAGCAAGCAGCATGGGAGCCATCAATTGTAAGTGCAGTGAAGAGAAAACAAGTTTTTGAAACTCTGGGAGGTTGAGTACAGGTCAGTTAATCTTTGAGTCCAGAGATGGGGTATTTGCAAAGAAAGACTGGATGATAGGAGACAACAGAAGGCAAAAGCAGGTATTCTTTATGTCCAGGAAGGTACACCAGTGGGCTGTGGGTGGCAGAAGACTAAGCCATGTATCTGAAGGGTGATCATAGCAGCATTGACAGCTTGGAGAACTTGAACTTCCTTTAAAGGCAGGAGAGGTATATTTTAGCAGGTTGAGAGTTCACTCTATGTTCAGGAGACTGTGATAGAGCTAAAACTGTCATCAGAATCCCCCCCAAATAGTAGGAGAGTTTTTTTTTTCTTTTTGTAGAAGAGTTTTTAACTCCCTATACCAATTGAATCCAAGTGAGCTGGCCTTTTATCTCAGGATTCTCCCGGTTGAAGGAATCATGAGAAAAACTTGCAAGCAGCCTGTAGCCATCTTTTAAATATAGAGCAGTCCTAAAAGGGTGTATGGATCAGGAACCACAGAATGTAAGGCAATATCTGTGTTGCTGACAGCACTGAAATCTTGCCTAAAGTGATTAACAGTGTATCAGGCTGATGTCCTGGTAGCATTAGGGGTCACAGGTGAGGCCACATGGTTGATAACCAGGCACAGAGAGAGTCTTTAGTCTATTCCTCTAGGAGGAGTTTTCAGAACTTTAGGTTTGTAGTATCTGTCTTAGAATTAGGCAGATATAACTTTCCTCTTGAAACAGACAAAGTAGAATGTGTAGGGTTAAACCAAGGGGAAGTTCACTGGCTTGGTGCACAGGAGATGTCCTCGTGGGCTCCAAGTTTGTGCCTGGGAGAGAGGTGAGAGGTAAAAGTCCTAGTTGCCCTAGTAACAGTAACTTTTTAGAGAGGGAACTTGTGAAGCCAGAATTCTGTTCTGTTATCCTCCTGGAAAGTCACACGTTTGCCTCTGACTTTTGCAATGACAACAGGCTCTCAGAGGCCCAATTGGTAGAGCTCAGTTTGTCCTATCCATTCAGGCTGGACAGAGTGCAACTCAGTTATCAGGAGTGACAGTACAATTTTTCCTCAGTCAAAATGTTGAACTCAGAAGGAATTATTGACAGTCACCTTGGGTGAGAACTAGATGATGCCACCTGATCAGGATAGGCATGGTTGTGAAGCAGAAGGTTCAGGGAAAGTGCTTTCATGGTGAAATGAAACCAATGGTTTTCTGGAACCAGTTGGATTGGCTGGAAATAGAGGAGTTGGGAGTGACAAGTGAAGCTATGGCTGTTGGCAATGACTGTGGTGACCAATGAAGTTGCCAAGGGAGAATTTTCAGGATGAATGGGCTTCTTTCTATTTATTTATTGTTTTTTTTTTTTTTTTTTTTTTTTTTTTTTTTTTTTTTTTTTTTTTTTTTTTTTTTTTTTTTTTTTTTTTTTTTTTTTTTTTTTTTTTTTTTTTTTTTTTTTTTTTTTTTTGGAGGAGTGGTTTGATTTCATTTTTAACTCCACAAAATCCCCTTTTTGCTGTGTCAGACCCTGGGTTTTGACTAAATAATTTCCATCTCTAATTTCCTACATGTGTGTTCTGTACCTTTGTACCTTTGAGTGATGGTGCAACTGACAAAGGATGAGTGTCCCTGAGAAAGAGACTATTCAGATGTTTGCCTGGTCATGTCCCTTACAGGCATTTATGCACAACTTAGCTAAGGAGGACATGAGGACTTTATTACACTGTCAGTTAATTACCATGAATCTGCAGGTGAGGCCCTGCTCAGCTACTGAGACCAGTGCTTCCAAGCTTGGCGCACAGACAGAGCAGCATATTGCTCATGCTGTCCATTACTCTCACTGACACAATCATTCAGCGGGCACTTAGAGGTTAAACATTCCAATCCCCTTTTCACTGAGAGTGGTCTTAACTAACAAGAGTTGATCAAGCTCTTTCTGCTTAAACTGAGCAGGACTGACAGACTGATTAACTGGGGTGCCTCTTGGGTACTTACTAGAATCAGGCAGTCAGGAAGACAGACAGATAGACAGACACAGACAGACAGACAGACAGACAGACAGATAGACAGACAGTCTGATGTGCACCATCAAGCAGAGATTCCCGTCCAGATATCTGAGGTGACTCTAGAAATCTCAAAGGCATGTCTTTCTATCACGACTTGGAGAGGTCCTTGCTCCATCCAAGAGGGGCACAACCAGTGACTGAAAAGGTCTTCCTAGCCTACACATCAGATGCAACAATGAAGCAACTCCTAGGATTTGGAGGCAGATTTATTTATGTCAACAGCAATGATCAAGATCATTACCAGAGTATCAGGCCCTGATCTTTGTTAGTCTATGGTTTATGAAGAATAAACAAGCAGGAAGTACAGAGGTGGAGTGGCTTGTAAATTGAGGATTGATTTATACAAAGAACATTGTAGTCACCAGCTACACATCAGACTAACCAGCCATCAGTAAGAGATGGGAACTACTGAAACTGGAACAGGAACTATTATGTGACAAAGAAACTGAGGTATACAGGTTGTGTGGGGGGTGTGGAGGGGAGACATTTTCTGTTACAATATGACTAGTGTTTACCTTTAAACACCTTTAATAAATAGGTATGTAGTAGTCATATTGATAACTATAGGTAATGAATTTGCAATTAAAAATAAGCAATCCATATGATTTCAGTAATTTTAATGAGACAACTGGATTGACCTGCAGGTGAATTTGATTGATTACATTTTTTAGATTTCAGCTTTGGACAACCATCTCTAGTGTAAAGAGAGCAAAATATGAAATGTAGGAACTGGGTTTAAGTTCCAGTCTCATCGAGCAGATGTGCAATTTTGAAGAAATTGCTAAAATCCTCTGAAATATAATTTCCTTATTTACAAAATGGTAATCGTGTTGTGTTTCTGTTTTGTAGCGTTCGTTAAGAGGAGCTGAAAAGCTCAGAGAAATATTCTATTTCTGACTGTTCCTTTTCACATAACCAGTTGTTGTCATAGTTCTTAGACTCTGGAGGTTGCTCTGAACTGCTGCCTGGATTCACTTGGGTGCCCTCCATTAGTATTTGACTTCAGTAGTTACAGAAAGTACAAGTACAATATTTTCCATGGCAACTGCTAGAGATAGCACCTTTAATTTTATATCATGTCTTTTAGTACTTGGGAATTGTCAGATTAAAGAACTCAATAAGAAGTTTTTTTGTATTGCTTCAATAGCAAGCCACCTGTGAAAACCTAGAAAGACACTCATTACATGGGACAGTTCTGAGAAATCTGGTATAAATGTAGTTATTCTTTTGACAACTCAACTGATGTCTATCATAAAAGAGAACTGAAATCTCTTCCTTGGCAGTCCATAGTGAAAAAAAAACAAAGAATTATAATGTAAAGTGGTTATTGTCAGGTGCTGGGAGGAAGGATGAGAAATAAGAAGTTGTTACTCAAAGTCTCCAAAGATTGACTTACACAACAATGAATGATTTCTGGAAATCATGGTTAGAAAAACTATATTGTTAATTTGAAATTTGCCAAGGGAGTTGATCTTAATCTTTACAACTCTCTCCCTACACATAAAGAAGAAAAATAGTAACTAAGTGTCATGATGAAAATATTAGCTTGAATGTGGTCATCATTTAACAATATATACACATTAAAAACACCAAGTTGCTTACCTTAAACATAACTACACTTCTTTGTCAAACAACCATCAATAATGTTCAATAACATTATCACATAGGTCAACAATGTCAGTAAGTTTTTAAATATGGCTTAAAAGAATAGATTCATAGAAAACTATACTGCAGCATTAAAATTTGTTATTTTAAGCATCAGTTACTTAGATTAACTATATTTTAGATAATTCTATTAAGTTTACAAAGGAGATCAAAGTTAATTTTATTACCAAATGCCCTTGGCCTTATTCATTTAGTGGAAGAAGATGCATAATCTATCAAAGTAAGAATAGTTTAAAGCAATTTGAAATCATTTTAACAAGGTCAGGAATTAAATTTTCAGGTATTTTTCCAGAGTAAGCATGATATTAAGAAGAACTAAAAATAAATTTTGATTTTTGAATAATTTTACCTCTGAGGGCACAAAGAAACTTGAAAGTACCTTGGGGGGAATTGCTTAACTTCTCTGGAAAATTAATGAATCCTTGTAACATCCTGAGAATCTTCTACAATGTCTTATAATTCTGCATTGCGATGGGTAACCAATGATCTTGACCAACAGATCTCATTTTCAGGGACCAGGACCTCAGCGATGCTCTTCTCCTTTCACATTGTCCATCACTTGTTCTTGCTTTTCCCATCTAGTAAGAGCTAGCAGATCAGAGCTGACTTGGGCACTAAAATGGAATCTCATGTCAGCCACTGAAATTCCTAAGCAAAGACTTTAGGTTATTCAGAGGTAAATGGAAATTTTAGTTTCTATTATGTCATATTGTACATTGTTGTGCAGCTACCGCAAGTCTCACATGAAGGATTATATGTCCCCATATATGATAATATGACATGTGGCATTTCTCTCCCTCTATAATGGCAATGTTGCATCCAGTATAAGAAATGGTTCTTTATTACTCAGAAAAGCAATAAATGTAGACTAGACCTACCATTGGTCCACAAGTGACTTGTAACAAAAATAAGGCATTCATCTTTACTGCTATATGGCTCTGAGATTCTGTATTTGCTTCCTTTTTTTCTATATTTCAGGGAAGGGTCTACAGGGTGTTCAGGGTCTCAGTACTAGATTGGACTTGTAGTGATTCTCCTGTTTACAGCCTCTCAAGTGCTGTTATTGCAGGCACGCCCCACCATGCCCAATCTCAATTGCAGTCTCTGTGCACCCCGGAGGTAGGGTTGACATGGCAGGCACTGAAAATTGAACCCTGACCCCTGTGTCTGCTTGCAGGTGCTTTAATTTTCTGAGCTATTTGGCCAACCCTATAGTTGCTTCTTACTGCAAACAAACTTGCCAAAATTGCCAGTTACAGCTTTTGTCACACTACAAATAATTTTAAATAAAAATTACTTTAATGTTTGTGTACAGAAACAAGCATTCAGCTAGAAATTTAAACAAATGTTTGATATTTGTATTTAGTTATTGTAATTAGATTTTTATCTTTTTTAATTATGATATTTTTCAGGAGCTTAAATAAAAGAATATACGTGTCCCTTTTAAAGATACAAAGGTTAAACACTCAACTATAAAAAAGCAGGTCAAATTCAGTGTCTTAGTGACATTTCTGTATTTAAAATTTCCCAGGGTCACCCTATGCAGCTCAGACTCATAGTGATCCTCCTATCTCAGTCTCTCCAGTGTTAGTTTCAGTGGTCAGCACTGCATGTGGTACTAGGGCTCAAACCTGTGTTCTTGTGCTTGCCAGGCTGGCTATGTTTCCAACCCCAATATTTCCAGTATTTTTTCAAAAATCTTTGTATTTATTTATTTGGTACAGTGCCTCATTATGTAGCTTGGACTAATAATGATCCCCATTATGCAGTGCTAGGGATCTAACCCAGGTCCTTGCACTTGCCAGGCAGGTGCTTAGACCACTGAGCTATCTCCCCAGTCCCTGAAGCAGTAGTTTAAATGGTATTCTTAGTAGCTCTTTGGTAAAAAAAAATACTTTCCAATATGCATAATACTAAACTTTCGGAAGTCCTTATCTAATACTTTCCAAGGGATTGTCCCTTGTCTATTGTCACTATGGGACACTTAGGACCTTGTTATAAATGCAGATCCTCTTATTTTATTCCAAACTCATTGAATCAGAAACTCTTGTGTTTGGATCCAACACTTTGTGTTTTAATCAACCCTCCTGGAAATTCTGTTGTTCGTTAAAATTTGAGAACTACTGATTTTACTATTTCTGTGCTACTCTCTGTATCACGTAGAGAAACACAACCTGGAAATCTGCACTTAAAAGATCTCTGTTATTACTGATATAGGTAGCTCATTTTCACTAGTTGATGTTTTAAGACATAATCCAATAGTTCTATTTAAAAACACAGGTTTCACAATTTCAGGAAAGGGTTGGTATGTGTCAATGTCAAGAGTTTTGAGTACATGTAATCTAAAGTAATAAGGGAATGTTAAATTATTCTTTGTCAGAGTGAGTACTGGCTTTTATAAAACAGCGAGACCACAGAGGTGGTCTTCTGACAGCCAGGAAAGGAAAGGCTGATGTTAAATTTAAAGTATGGCCTTAAAAAAAGTTTGAATTTATCTGTGAAACAAAGAGGAATGCTAAGCATGAAGTTTCAGTTCTTGCTTTTCACAAGCTCCCAATTTACCTGCCTGCTCATTCTAAAGATTTGGTCTTCAGAGCTAGGAATCAGAAATCAGGAAAATATTTGGAAAAATCTTTAAAGGAACTTTACACACTTGAAGCTAGTCTAAAGATTGTAGGTACTTGAATTCAGCAAAATAACCCAAAATAGTCCAATAGGTCATAATAGTAGTGGGTTATCAGCAGAATTGGCAATTATCAGAAGTTGTTGACTTGAGCCTTTTACAGCTCAGCATATTAATATGGCTTTAATTTTATGTATTGTGGTTATATTTTTCTGTTGGATGGTTAAGACCAAGTTAAAACAAGACCTACATAACTAAAAATGTAACTTTTATGTATGACAAAATCAGTCATAATCCCTTAGGATTTACTCTGAAACCATGTACAGCACCTTGTAGATCTTCTGTCAGTGTCAGCCATCTGGATGAGTCACAGCCATTGCTTGACCAATTTGCTCTCTGTGAAAGTCTGAGAGAATTTTTTCTCTCTAGTGACTCTTCTTAGGCACAAACTTCTCCAAACACCACTCCTCTAACTGCAGAGGAACAACTGTGTCTGACACAACATATAAATAAAGGATATAAAGGACTAATTTGTAATGAATATATATATATATATATATATATATATATATAATGATAGATATAAGATACTTTCTCTTAGCTCAATGAAGTTTGTACTAATATTGTTTAGACAAGCTATGTCTATATGTTGTCCTCTGAAGAACTACTATGCAGACAACAATATGCAATGTATTAAGTATTGTAACTTTCATACTAACCTGTTTTGAAACTTTCATGAAGTAAACTTCATGATGAAAAGTCAGAGTTACTAAATGAAAATATTATGCCAATGTGGCTGGCGAGATAGCTCAGTGGGCTGAAGCACCTGCTCAGGCAGGGATTACGGTTAGATTGCTAGAACCTCATGCTGTACCAGCCCCACCCCAGGGCTGGCTGAGCTGGCCAGAGCCTGGGTGTAGTAGGGAATGCCTGCTGTCCCAGCACTGGGGAGGCTGAAAGCAGATCACCAAAAGTCCTGGGGATGGGGAGATGGCTCAGGAGAATAAGTGATTCCCTGGCAAACGCAAGGACCTGAGTTCAATTCCTGGTCCTACCAAAAAAAAAAAAAAAAAAAAAAGTCCTAGCTGCATGGTGAGACCTTGCAAAAAAAAAGTATATATATATATATATATATATATATATATATATATATATATATATATATATATATATATATACTGCATATATATATACTTATATATATATAAGTATATATATATATATATATATGCAGAAATCAAGGTCAAGTTAGGAAGAACTGAGCTCTGAATGGGTGTGTGTGAAGACCAAGAGGAATTCAAATCTGAGTCAAAAAGAAGGCTGAAGAAAGGGAAGGGAAAAGGAAGGGTCAAGATGAGGTTGTCAGTCTGTTTCAACAGTGGATTTCCTGTCTCTGGTGAGAGTGTCATGCCCTATTTTAAAGCAGGACCTGAAGAGCATGGTTTATTTTTTGGTCTCAGTGGAGCAGAATTCTGTGCTGTGGTTAGAATGCAAGCACCATGGAAACAAGCGTTTCGCTGATCTTTGCATTGCTCTGCTTTAAGCACCTGATGATCAGCAAGGCACAGCAGCTGCTTTCTCGGGAAGCTGAGCTTCCCACCCCTCCAGTGCGCACTCTTTCTGTGTACCTAACTTTGTTTTTGTAATTTTGTGTCATTTTTCTTAAAGAAGAAACACATTCTTAAATGGCACAAACTTCAGATCTTACTGACCATGGATCTCTGACTGGTTCACAGGCAATTACCTGAGGTGATAGAACAAAGGTGCTATGTGAGAATGAACAGGGAAAAGATTCAATAAATGTATTTTGAAGACTAGCTGCACCCGGTGATTGGCTGGATTGTGAAAAGCTGGAAGAAAAGGAAATCAAAATCAGATAACTCTTTTTTTGATGTCATTAAATTTAAAGATCAGTCACATGTAATATAGAATATCTGGGTATCAGCTGTCAAATAAATGGCACCCCAATGACAGATACATTTCCTATCAAAGGGGAGAAATGCCTAAACATTACCATCAGCTAAATTCCAAGCAACTTAAGTGACTTTACCAAATGGGCCAATGACCAAAGGGTTGGAAGGAAATTTGGAAATTTCTAGGGGTATGTCCTATGCCTGAAGTTTGTACTTCTTCTTTTCAATACATTTACTAATGATTTAGACCAAAGTATAAGCATATGCTTGACACATTTGCATATGGGATGTGATTTTGAGAAAGTCAGAGGATAAATGAAGAACTGTAAAGGAGGCAGAAATAGATTCTACATTATTTTAATTGGGCTGCATGACTTGGCAGCAGTATTGTTAAAAATAACTTTGAGGTTCTAGTCCTCCCTGAATTCACTTTGTGTCAACTTCATGGTGTTCACTCACCCTAAAGCCTTATGTCATTCTAAGTGAGGTCCAGGGAATGGTTTCTAGACCTTAGAATGTGGGGAGAATGGTAACTTCATTTTTTCCACAATCCTCACTAGTACTCAAATTGTGGGCATTTGTGTTCTCTCTGATAGGTGTGGTTTTTTGTTTTGTTTTGTTTTGGGGGGGGTCGGAACCGGGGATTGAACTCAGGGAAGCACTTATTCCACTGAGCCATCTCCCCGGCTGTGATAGGGATATGTCTACTTAAGCCCCTAAGGATGAAGCTAGAGTATAGTATCTATAGGCTTGATTTCATTAAAATATTTTTTTTAATAGAAACATAACAGATGGAGCAAGGTGTGGTGCTCACACACCTGTAATTTCAGCCCGTAAGGAGTATGAGGCTAGTTCTTGAGTCCAATTTGGGGAAATTATCAGCTTTCTCACACCGTGTCTCAACTGAGAAAAATAGGAAGGATTTGGGATGCAACTCAATTCATTGTTCCTGGATTGAAGCCAGCAGTCAGTCTTTTCATCAATCAATTAATTAATATTTTAAAAAATTTAAAAAAAAAGATGAAAGTGAAAGTGGTAGCGAGTTGCTGGTTGTGTGTTTTCTAAGGCTGGAAGAAGACCACTTAGTTGGCATTTTGTGGGATAAACTAAAGTATTAGACTGTTTGTGGGGTTTTATTTTATTTTATTTTTTTTGAGGAAAAAACTTTATTGGACAGAAAAGCTTCTGTCAGAGAGGGACAGAAGGGGGTCTCGAGCGGGTTGTCCCTGTTTGTGGGGTTTTAAAATGCCTTTTAAACACAGAATTCTCAAAATTCTGTTGTTCAGTGATTCCTTGATAATTTTTATTTTAATTCCAGGTTGTTGGCACAACTCCTTTTGAGCTGATCTTTTGACTCGTGATTGAGCTGGCAGGCATCCACAGCGTGTGCTGTCTGTGTTCTCAGCACCTCATTTCATAAATCCAAACAATAAACTCTTACTGAAAACTCATCTGCTGCTTATTTTTCTGTTTGAGCAGAATTTCATTTATTTACCTTTGGTAAAGCTTCAGAAAGTATGGTTTCTGGCATAATTATAAGAGTTTAAAGAGAATTTCTGCAAAATCAAGACAATATTTATACTACCTGTGGTGACAGGTCCATTCAGGTTAAAAAAAAAACCTGATAGTTTAAGATTTTCAACCTCAGTTTTCATGAAAAAAATACGTTAATGGTCTCAGCTAAGTAAGTATTAAATTGATATTGATACACTTATACAACTAGCTATCCTTTGCCCACATAGTTATGTTAGAGAATGCTCTTCACAGAATTATTTGTCCACTTGACATATAAGCCAAATTTTCACAGGAAAAAAGAAATTAGGGTCTTGTGTTACTTGGGCTTGAAGCACCTGATTAATTGCCTTGAAGATCAAACAGTAAAAGAACATTTATTAGCAACAGAGAAATAAAACTTTAATAACAAGTTGGTATTATCCCAGGATTCTTTTATAAAATAACAAAGGATGGATTACCAAATTTACACCTAATCTTGAAGGAAGTACTTAATTCTTATGTAGCATATTTAAAAGAGGAAGCTTAAATACTATGAATATTTACAGTGAAAAGTCAATCTAAAATATAAAGAAGAGTCAATATTCATGTTCAGAAAATAATCAAGTACATTCAACTTGAATGAAATCATTATAAAGAAGAATGAGAAGTAAAAGACAAAAAGCAGTATTGCAGCATGTATAATATATTTATGGTTTGCAAATTAGACTTTGTCCTGTTACTTCTCCGATGCTTTCAGGGAAAACCTATTAATAGCAGCATAGTTGACCTGTAGATCACACATGGCAATTTGTCCTTTGTCACTGAGAAATCATTACCTTTTCTAAAAACATTTGCAATCTAAATGGTGCTTTTCAATGAGCCTATGGAAAAAGGTATCTTCAGTGAAAAGCAATAAGGTTGTGTTAAAATGACTAATAGTGTTTGGACAGGATATCATATCCGCATCTTGTACTATGAATAACCACTATGAAGACAACAATATGCAATGTATTAATTATTAAAACTGTCCTATTAGTCAGTCTTGAAATTGTCTCATTGCTGCTTCTCAAAAAATAATAATAATAAATAAATAAAATGACTTAACCTCGACATTTTTCAGCATGAATGTGGAAGGGGCCCCTGAACCATGGTTTACCAGGTCCTATTACAAACCGTGTGTTACAAACTCTAAAGGAAGAACTACTATTTACTTTTATAGAAATAACAACAATAGACAAACATGTGGACTTTTACAGCACAGGGAAATAAGTAAAACAAGTACAAATTGTGTACTTCTCGGTTTTAACATTTCATTTTGGTGGTGATTTTTATTATAGTGATCATTATAGACTACATTAATTGTTATCTTGAAAACTAATATTTGCTCAGTACACCTGTTGTTGCTACAATCTTGATATGGCTTCAGTAATAAAAAAGCCTTTTAGTAAATTATCTGAGATTCTTACAAGATTTTAAAGATTATGTGCAGTACTTGAAAGAAACTGTGAAGTCCAAGAGCTATTAGTAGACCTGGAGAATATCAGCAAAATTAAATTAGAGCTGCATAATCTCATGAGTAGTTCCAAAAGCAGTCACAGGTCAAATGAAGCTCAAACTGGTCAGCTGCTACCCACGCATGAAGATCTTCCTGTTACTCTTTCTCAGACACCTTCTCATTCCTTGGTTATTCATTCCTCACAATGCTGGTCCTGCACAGCTCTCTCTCTCTCTCTGATTTACATGTCTATTGCCTGTCTCCCTTTCTCCAATGGAAAGGTCATAAGTATGAAGATGTTGTTGAATTTGTTCATAATCTCACAAACTCAAAAATTGTCCAAACAATTGGTGACTTTCAATAAATATTTGTTAAATAAATAAAACTCCAAGCAAGTAAAATATCACTTGTGGAGGAAAAGTGAAACCCTTTGCTCTTAGAGGCACTGGGAAGACTGAGCATCACTTGCAAAAGCATTACTAAAATCATGTGAAGAATAACACAGATCTCCTAGAACCCAGTGCTCTCCATGTAAGTAACCCACTGAAAGAACAAAAAATGTACCAAGCTTCCTCACAAAAAAGACTGTACTCCTATATATAGATACAAAGTCTATATTATTTTGCATCTCTCATCTTTTACCAAATTGATTATAAAAAGATAAACGCATCACTGTTGAAAGAATTGGAACCATACAAAGAATTATATGTAGAATATTCTAAGAAATTAGGATGCAGTCATATAACACTTTAAAAAAGTGAATTAAAAAATGAATTCAGAAATATTTGGGAATAATTAACACAAGAGGAGTAGAGTCGAATGTACAAAGAAAATATTTATAATACATGAGACACTTTTCATATGTTCATGAAATTTTCATTTGTCCTGAGGTTATTTATTTTGCCAAAGAAAAGGACTTAAGTATTATAGTAGTA
>PVKA01044084.1:0-16389 GCA_004027165.1 Ctenomys sociabilis
CTGAGCGATCGCGCGCGCACGTGTGTGTGTGTGGCTCAGGCTGCCTGAAGGGCAAGTGGAGCTAGGGGATCAAACTGCAGTATCCTGCTCCTGACAGCCTTTGCATAAGCAGGCGCTTAAACAACTGAGCTAAGGGCGGGACCCCTGAGCTTGGAATTTTAGAGAAACCAACCGGCTACAAAATGGAAGTGGAGAACCTGGCAGAAAACAAATTAAGGAGGGGTCAGTAGTCTAAAGCAAAGGACTTGACATTAAGTACAGTTCATTAGATATAGACACTGCTTACTGTGTCCTTAGCATTGTTCTAAACATTGGACATGGACAATAACAAAGCATAGACCCCTCTCTTATGAAAGTTTCATTCTAGTGAGGATGACAGAAAGTAGATAAGTAAAAATAAATGGCACTTTTATGTAGCACTAAAGAGAAACAACCCAAGAAATATAGGGGCTGAGGATGCTCAGTGACATAGTGCCTTCCTGGCATGAGTTGGATTCCCATCACCAAAACAAAAAAAGAAATACAAGAGCCAAGAATGTACCTCAGTGGTATAAGTACCTGCCTGGCAAGTGCAAAGTCCCAAGTTCTATCCTTGCTACCAAAAAGTTGTAATTTTAAAATTAAAAGATTTGAAGGCTGGGGAGAGCTCAGCAGTCTAAGTGTCTGCCTGACAAGCTCAAGGACCTAAGTTCAATCCACAGTACCAGGACTGCATGCCATGCCGGCCCTGGAACCTAGGTGTGCTATGCAGGCTGTGGAAACTAGGTATGGGCACAGGCCTCTTAATACCATCCCTGGGGAGGCTGAGAGGAGGATCAAGTCTGAACTAGCAAGATCCTGTATTAGCAAGAATGAGAGAGAGAGTAGAAGTGTGTGGTAGCAAGAGACAAAAATGTAGGCTATTGTAATACTGAGATGTCAGAAACAGGATCAGGAAAAGAGAGCAAGAATCATCTGGGAAAGTAAGAAAACCAGAGGCATGTTCTGAAAACTGCAAAATGATCAGGAAAGGACATCAAGAGTGAAAGTGGCACTGATAAGGAAGAGGCTTGCAGTATGATAGCTGGGGTCAGCCATTTGGAGGTTGTGGTAGATGCCGATGGGTGGCCAACTTGTGCCCAGCTGAAGTGCACCAGCGTGGGGCTGGCTGTGGGAGGCCACCTGAGGACTGCCGCCAGCGGCATGAGAGGCAGAACTGGACAGGAAGAAGCGGCGCTGTGAGGGAGCTGCTGGTTCTCCTGAAGGAGCTGGTCACACTGGCTTTCCTGGTGACCCTGGCTGTTCCCCTCATCAAAGGAGCTTGAGACCTCACTATCCCTGAGAATGGCTACGGTCACTTTGGGGCAGCTCTGGTCCTCACCTTGAGCACTGCTTCCGGGCTCCAGAGGGGAAGATGGTGCACAGCTCAGTCTCCTGGAGAAGCTTGTCACGTTAGTTTTCTTGATATAGACTCGGCTGTTCTCACTATCAGAGGAGCTCGGTACCTCATTGTCACTGAGGATGTCTGTGGTACTTTTGGGGGAGTTCTGGTTCTTCTTTCAAGTGTCACTTCCTGGCTCCAGTGCAGATCCCTCAGCCTGATAGTGGAGATTATTTGTCTCACTGGCACAGATTTTCTAGTTTCCACCACTGACCTTGGGGCCTGTTAGTACAGATCCTTGAAACAGGCCTGCAGGAGTCCTTGTCATGGGTCTTGGACTAGTGTGGGGCATTACCATGAGCTCTAGTTCTTCAGCTGGACTCATGCAGGTCATTATGGGATCCAGGTTCTCAGCTGGATTCTTTTGGCCTTTAGTGTGTGGACAGATTTTCTGCATTCTCTTTGTACATGATTCTTTGGATGACTATAATAAAATCTTAAAAATTATGTTTCCTGTACTGTCTTGTTTTTGTAAAGCCCAAACTACAGGAGAGGTTATCAGTGACCTTAACAAGCCTACATTCAACACCCTGGAGGGGTGTGCTCAGGAGAGAGCTGAAGGAAAGGAACAGGAGCCCTATGAAGGCAACACATTTGAGGAGTCCCCTTTGGACAAAGGGATTAAGATAGGACAGCTACAAGGGAAGTTAACTCAAAAGATTTTCTTCCAACTTTTAAGCAACGGTCAAATATATGAGACTGGAAGATAGTGCAATACCCATATATGTTGTAAGTTATCAGAGCTGGCAGGAAGACTGGATTAATAGCACCTCAGAGGACTTCCCAAACCACCACTGAAACTTCTCACATCTTACTGAGGGCTAAAAGCAGGCTAAGGAATGTACTTTCTGGCATTCACCAAACTCTTGTTAAGTGCACACAGCCCTAGCCAGTAACATTCCAGGTAAAGGATCAAAGAACTGACAGGGTGCCTCAGGAAGCGCTGTTATCTGGCCTTTTATCCCAGCCCGCTGGACTTCACAAGACGCAGGTCTCCTTGGGCTCTGTTTCTTGCTCTTTGCTCCCAGCACATGAGGTTCAGTTTCTATCACTACACATTTATCCTTTCCCTAATTGCCCCAGTTGTTGACATTTGACACATTTCTTTTCTCTCTACAGAGAAACCCTCTACAGAGGGTTTTGTTTTTTAACCTTCCTTCAAATATGAAACAATGCACATACAAAAATTCTTCACTGTCTTCACTTTTTTGTCTGCTTTAACTGTTTTTTTTTTTTTTTTTTTTTTTTTCCAGAACCAGGGGTGAAACTCCGGACCTTGCACTTACCAGGTGGACACTTATGCTGCTGGGCTCTATTCCCTGCTGCTTTGCATTAAGCTTTCTGTTACTGGGACACAACCTGCACCCTGCATACGTCAGCTTCCTCTCCCTCCTATTGTAGGGGAAGCCGACATATGCAATGTGAAGAAGAAAAGCTTTATCTTGGCCCACAGCTTTTGAGTTTTCAGCCCTTGCTGTGTCCAAGGCAGGAACTTTAGCGTGTTGCAGAGAAAAGCACTTTAACCCAGGGCACCCAGGCAGCAGAGAACCCAAGAAGGGCCCCACATTCGCACTTCCCCACCCCCTTTGTCTAGGTCTCCTACTAGCTCATTTATGGCTATTAGTACCCTCACAACCCTACCTAATCTCCTTTCCAGGAGTTTCAATCCAGTGAAACTGTCCCCCACCAAACAAACATGTAACTAACTCAATGATCACAAAGCAAAAGTCCTTGTAACCACTACCAATGTCAAACAATGGGGTACTACTAGCATCCCCAAGATGTCCTGATCCCCTCGCTCCTATCATAACCACCAAGGGTTTCTTCCTCACAGAGATGTGTATACTCCACTTCCACATCTAATGCCCAAGAGTTTTCCCTATTGGTTGTGCCAGTTTACACTCCCGTCAGCAATGTACAATAGCAATCTCTACTAACAAGTTATTTTCTGTCCTCTTCCCTTTTCCTTCTTTTTCTTGTTTTATCATTTGCATTTGAATGTGTCTACAATGGTATCTTATGGTCTTCAATAACATTTCACTGAATAGTGGTGTTCCTTGGCCATTTGGCTATCCTGTTTTGTGAAGTGGCAACTTAAGACCTTTGTTCATTTATATTAGATTTTTTACCTTTTTTTTTTGAAACCGGGGATTGAACTCAGGCCCTTGCACTTGCCTGGGAAGCGCTTATTCCACTGAGCCATCTCCCCAGCCCTACGTTTCTTTTTTACTTGTAGTTGCTTTTCCTATATATAAGATATGAGTCTCAGTAGATTGATTGCATTCATTGGGGTGGTTTGTTTTAATGCTCTTTTTAGATATATAGATGTTCTACATTTTAATGTACTCAGATTGCCAGTCTTTGATGTATTGTGCTCTTTTGAATTATCTTTGGGAACTTGTCTATTTCACAATACTCTACTATGTAATCTCCTAGAAGCTGTGTTGTTCTATCACCCACATTTAGAAATAAAGTACAGGGGCTGGCCAGATAGCTCAGCAGACTAAAGCACCTGCTAGGCAGACCCATGGACCAGGGTTTGATCCCTGGCTTGCTGTGCCAGCCCCATCCCCAGAGCACACTGAAATGGCAATTGAGACTGGTCATGGTAGCACGTGCCTGTCATCCAACACTTTGGAGGCTGAAAACAGGAGAATCACTATGAGTCTGATCTGTGTTGTGAGACCCTACAGACCCTATACTAAATACATTTTTTAAAAATGAATAAATAAAATAAAAACTTTATTTAAAAAGAAATAATTAGCTGCACAAGCTTAATAAATGAGACCTTTTAGATGTCCAGTCAGTAGTACCATTTGCTTCAAAAGATGATGTCCTAGGCTAGGAGGATGTCAGAAGAGATGGAGAGCAATGGATAGGCAAATGTTGGAGGCAAAATATGTGGCAAAAAACAGGCTGATCATATGCTAAACATGAGCTTGGCTGGGGAGATAGCTCAGCAGTATAAGCACCTGCCTGGCAAGTGCAAGTACCTGGGTTTGGTCCCTGGTACCACATGTCATGCTCGCCACCAAAACTGGGCATAGTGGGGGGCATGTCTGTAATTCCAGTGCTGAGGAGGCTGAAACAGGAGGATCACTATGAGTCCAAGCTGTGTAGTGAGACCCTATACCAAATACATTGATAAATTTTTAAAACTTTAAATTTTAAAAATAAAGATAGCAAACTTCTTGGAAATCTTAGAACCTGATAAGCAGTTAATTAGAAGAAACCCTAAATATAAGCAAGTGCTTTCCTTAGCCCTGTATTGTTTCTGTACCGTTTTTTTTTTTTTGTTTTTTTTTTTTTTTGGTGGAACCAGGGATTGAACTGAGGCCCTTCCAGGGAAGCATTTATTCCACTGAGCCATTTCCCCAGCCCCATTTCTGTACCTTTCTAACCCAATGCCTGGGGAATTATGTTAATTTATTTACAATTGGATATTCTTGTCCATATATTTGGGGCTTAGTGATTACTTTTTTTTTTTTTTTTTTTTTTTTTTGTCTTTTTGAGACAGGGTCTCACTATGCAGTTCAGGCTGGCCTTAAGCTCACTTTGTAGCTCAGGCTGGTCTCGAACTCACAACAATCCTCCTGCCTCAGCCTCCCAAGTGCTGGGATTACAGGCATGCGCCACCACACCCGGCAGTGCTTACCTTTTTTTTTTTGCATTTGGTACAGGGTCTATAAGGTCTACAGGGTCTCATTATGTGAATCACACTCGTAATGATCCTCCTGTTCTCAGCCTCCCAAGTGCTGGGATTACAGGCGCGTGACTAGTACTCCCAGTCTCAATCTCTCCGGCCACTGTGCTCTGCCTAAGCAGGAACTATCAGGCTGGCCCAGTGTTTACTTTTTTAAAAACTGTCCTCTTAAAAAATAAATAAATAAATAAATAAAAACTGTCCTCTTTAGGAACTTGGTATAGTGAACAAATTCTAGCTGGCTATAATCATGAGGCATTTATCTCATAAAAGGCTGAGACTAAAAATAATAATATATATGGAAAGAAGCTGTAAGTTCCTGGGTATTAAAAATGAAACATAAACAAGGGATTTCTTTAAGTGGACAATGACCAGAGTCTGCTGTTACACGTAAAACTGTAACATCAGACTGCAAATAATCAAACTTTTCTTCCCCACAACACTTTCAAAGTCATTATGCTAATTATTCTTTCAAAGTCATTATGGTAATTATGTATTCAGAGTCCCCATCCTATTCAACAGTTTGTTTGTTTTTTTAATGATGATACTGTGTTTTGGATGAGTCACTTTTGAATAATACTTGAATATGACTATGTTTGCAGTGCTATAAATTTTAATACAGTTTGGCATCTTTTCCCAAACAAGTTGCCAGGCAATGGGATAAGAAAATAGGTGGAAGGTCAGGAAGATGGCTCAGTAGAATAAGTGCTTCCCTGGCAAGTGCAAGGGCCTGAGTTCAATCCCTGGTTCCACCAAAAAAAAAAAAAAAAAAAAAAAAAAGACAAGTAAAGCCAGGGAGATAGATCAGAGGACTAAGCACCTGCTTAGGCAAGCGCAGAGACCAGGGTTCAATCCCAGGCACCACATGCCAAGCCAGCCCTGCCCCTAGGCATACTGAGTCAGCCACCAAGTCCAGGCATGGTGGTATACAACTGTAATCCCAGCACTGGGGTTGTTGAAAACAGTAGAATCAGTACAAGTCCAAGCTGCATAGTGAGACTCTACCAAATACATAGAAGAAGAGGAGAAGGAAGGAGGAAAAGAAGAAGGAGGAAGAAGAGGAGAAGGAAGAGAAGGAGAAAAAGAAAGAAAATAGGTAAGTGATTTGGGTTTTGAGTTTTCTTCTTCCCTGTAAAGAGACTGACCCCAATCAGTTTAGAATAGAGACAGCTGTGAATTATAGTGGATTTCTTTGAGAATTATCATATATAAAACTGAACTGATGATATGCTAGACAATAACTGGTGCTTTGCAAGGGCTGCAGACACTGTGTAGCCCTGCAGGATGTAAGACTTTCTTCTCCCTAAAAGCTTTTCTGAAGCTTAGCCAGCTTAGATGAGGAAAAAGGAGCGCTAGTGCTGGCATCTCTGCATCTGGCTTTGAAGTCTAGTATGAATCCTTCTAAGAAATTTGATGGGTTTTTATTTTATACTTTCCTAGTTAGATGTTTTATATTTAAATTGATTATTAAGTTTTTCTGTTATGGATGCTGCAAAATTGAGTACATACAGTGTGTGTATGCATTTCCATTCATTCCATTTCATATATATGAATATATCCAAATATGATAAAGCTTTACTTGGCAGATATTTGGTAGCATCTGAGATCAAATTCCCGACCATCATTCCTCTTCTAAAAACCAATTCATTTGCCTCAACAATGTCTTTTTTTTTTTTTTTTTTTTTTTTTTTTTTTTTTTTTTTTTTTTTTTTTTTTTTTTTTTTTTTTTTTTTTTTTTTTTTTTTTTTTTTTTGTCTTTTTTTTTGAGACAGGGTCTCACTATGCAGTTCAGGCTGGCCTTAAGCTCACTTTGTAGCTCAGGCTGGTCTCGAACTCACAACAATCCTCCTGCTTCAGCCTCCCGAGTGCTGGGATTATAGGCATGCGCCTCAACAATGTCTTTCTTGCCTGACCCCTTTGGGTCACCAAGTTCTGTCAACTCCTTCTGAAATGCTGCTCAAATTGGTTCCATCAGCTTCCTTCCTGCTGCCAGTGTCTTAGTTCAGAATTGCAAGGTACCTTTCATTAGTGTGTACCTGTCCAGAGTGGCCCACCCCTTCCGATCCACCTCAGCACCATACCAAGCTTTTCCAAGCACATTTCTGATGGTGGTCGTTTCTCTTCCCAGGAGCCTTTCATAACTCACCTTTACTGCAGGTAACTCGCCTCTTCCATGTCGTGTCTCAAGCACCTGCCAACAAGCTCTGCGCTCACTACTTCCTTCTGTATTTGTCTGTAATTAATTTGTGGCAAATTTCTGACTTAACAGATCTGTAAGTAATATTTATTTATTTTCATTTGTGTATTTGGTACAGGGTCTCACTACACAGCTTGGACTCATAGTGATCCTCCTGTTTTCAGCCTCCCCATTGCTGGGATTATAGGCGTGCACCACCATGCCAGTACTCAGACATGGCTTAGCCCACCCTAGGGGCAGGGCCAGCATGTAGGATCCAATGCTTAGTCTTGCTGAGCTATCTTTCTGGCCTTGTAAGTAATTTTTAAATATACAAAGATACTCTACTTAACATAGGAGACATACAGATGAAAACTAAGAAAGATACTATTTTTCATTAGTTTGGCAAAGATTAAAAGGTCTGACAATATATTATTTTGTTGAGGAAAGTGTAAATGGGTACAATCCTTTTAGGAAAACAGTTTGAGAGAGATAAAAACTACAGCCACAGAATTCAAGAGCAAAACTCCTGTTTTAGCCAGGAGTAGTAGCACATGCCTATAATCTGACTACTCTGGAGACTGAGGCAGGAGGATCACTTGGAGTGTGAGGCTAGCCTAGGCTAAATAGTTCAAAGTTGGCCAGAACTGTACAGGAAGAGCTTGAGTCAAACCAAAGAAAACAAACAAAGCAAGGCTGTTTTAGTGTTTGGTTTTCTAACAGACAGGAAATAATTCAAAACATTCTAAAAACAACTATTTTCTTTATATCTGGTAATGGCAAAGAAATTGGTACCTCTCTATATATCTTAATTTCTTTTTTCCCATTTCCCTCCTCTTCCTTTAACCCTTTCTCTTCTCATTTACAAAAGCTTTGCTTCCATGAGAAAATATAGTAGAGACTTTCTATAGCAACATGCAACTCCTAAAAGGTATTTTTGTAAGTTATGAGAAGTTTCCAGAATAGTACTTAAAGCAAAATTTTGTTTGAGACATCAGAGCAGAGTCCATTGGGACTTAATGGTTGGGTTTATCAGCCTGGAATCTCTGAGAATTCCTTTCCCAGCACTGCCTGAGCAAAACTGAAGGATGGAATGAGAATAGCACAGAGCTGAAGCAGACTGGCCTGAAACTAGGTTGTGTCAACAATTGGGGTCATGTGATCTTGGGCGAGTTACTTAACTTCTTTGAGGTTCCATGGCCTCATTTTACAATGCTGTGGTGAAAAGTTGATAGATGTGCAGCAGTAGCACACTCAGCAAGCTGTGTGTGGTGCGTGCTTCTGGCGCACAGGAAGCTTTGCAAGTGCCACTCTGCACCCTTCTCACCCTCAGCTCAGGCTAAATGCTGCCCTTTGGTGGATTTTGTTTTCTCTTTCAAGCTTCCTTCCAAAGGTTACCAGAGAAAGAAAAATCACAATGAATGAAAGCAAAAAAGGAGCACACAGTGAAAATTGTGGAGGGCACACCCAGCAGCTCTCCTTGAAAGAAGAGCAACTGTCTCCATTTTGACTGAGCTTGATCCTATTTCCTTGTATTGTTATGTAGAGAGCTGGCTAGGACTTCTGTTTATCCTTCAATTGGCCTTAAGCAATGTGTATTGGTCTAGCTGAGGTGCTGGTGATTGTCTTTGAAGGTGGCATGCGTGTTTCCCTGGTAAGCCTGCTGCTCCTTAACGTGAGCCGTGAGCCTGAGCCGGGTGGAGACAGGATGGTAGAGCTAGCGCTGCCAGCTGGGATCAAGCCTCGAGATAGAGGCTATGACTTCCTGGGGCTTGAAAGACTACATCAAAGCTAGACTTCCCAAAACATTAAATACTATATAATGCAGATTACTCTCTCTGCATATCCTCTCTGCATATGGCAGAGGTAAATGTAGGCCCCACACCTAGCTCAGCTCACAGTAGTCACCTACTTCCCACAATTCTCAGTCCTCAAGCCTCACTGAATAAAAACCGGGTGAGGCCCTGGGTTGCTCTCTTGGTTCCGGGAAGCCATCTTCGTGGCTGGACCTAGAGCCCCTTGACTCCCCGATGATTAAAAATATAATTTAGTGTCCTCATTTTCTCCATGGGCTGCATGGAAAGTGGTAGATTGGAATCAACTTGATGGGATTCCAATAACGTAACTTTGGGATTACAAATATTGGTTTCTTGGACTGAGATGAGGACCAGGAAGTGTCTCCTACAAAAATGTCTTCACTTTAAGTTTTATGTCTCCAAAAACTAGGCCTGATTTTCTATTTTGTTAAACTGAACCTGTTGCCAGGTGTGGTGGCAGTGCACACCTGTAATCCCAGCACTCAGGAGGCTGAGGCAGGAGGGTCAATGTGAATTTGTGGCCAGCCTGGGCTGCAAAGTGAGCTCAAGTCTAGCCAGAATTGCATAGAAAGACTATCTCAAAAGAAGGAGGTTGGGGGGGGAGAAAAACAGAAGAGTCTTACATGAAAAAATAAACATTTTTAAAAAAATATTTTGCACATCATCAGGCAAGCAAATAATAAAAATCTCAAAATTCTCTATTGAAAAATAAAGTACTTTTTATCAAGAAGGTGCTGAAGGTGAAGAAGGAAGCCCCTGTCCCTCCCAAAGCTGAAGCAAAAGCTTTGAAGAGAAGAAGGCTGTGCTGAAAGGTATCCACAGCCCCAAAAAGAAGAAGATACAAACCTCACCCACCTTCCACCATCCCAAGACTCTGAGGCTCTGGAGCAGACCAAATACCCTCAGAAGAGTGCCCCCAGGAGAAATATTGACCACTATGCCATCATCAAGTTCCCCCGACCACAGAGTCAGCCATGAAAAAGATAGAAGACAACAGCACACTTGTGTTCATTGTGGATGTCAAAGAAAATAAGCACCAAATCGAACAAACTGTGAAAAAGCTCTAGGACATTGATGTTGCCAGGGTCAGTACCCTAGTCAGGCCTGATGGAGAAAAGAAGGCATATGTTCAACTGGCTTCCAATTATGATGCATTGGATGTTGACAACAAAATTGGGATCATCTAAACTAGTTCAGTTGGCTAATTCTAAATATATACTTTCTATCCCCATTAAAAGAAAAAAAAAAAAAAAAAAAATGGGACCGGGGAGATGGCTCAGTGGAATAAGCACTTCCCTGGCAAGCACAAGGGCCTGAGTTCGATCCCCAGTTCTGAAAAAAAAAAAAAAAAGTCACAATCTATAGATGAGAAGGTCTCATTCTCTATTGAAGGTATTTTTGTACAGAAAGAAGAAATCAGCTGACCTGTTGATTTGCCTGTATAGCTAGCTCCCTGCGTCCTGAGTGGCGGGTGTCTGGTAAGCACGCGTTCATCAGATCTGGGAAGGCATTCACACGTGTCTCTGCTTGGGCCTGCCAGCCAGGGCTCCTTTGGCCTCCATTCCTGCCCACCCTTCCAGCTTCACTGCTACTTTGTAAGTTCCACAAGGCCTTCCTCCCTGGAAGATGAAAAAATGTAAAAAAGAAAACCTTGAACTTTGCTTGAAATGTTAACCTTGAAAATTTTACCCAAAGTTCAGAAAACTAGGTCTTTCACAACTAATTTAGGTTCTTTGTTAAAAGAAGGCAGCAGAAAGCATGTAACACTGGTGGGGATGATCAGGTCTTGTATTGTTCAAGGAGAGAATATTAATACCAGAACAAACCAATAGACGAACTTTGGAGAACTGAGTTTAAACTTTTTTTTTTAATCTACAATACAAACATGACTACAATCACCAAAATGAATTTGTAGCTGGGCATGGCAGTGTACTCCAGCGGCCCAACAGAGGAGGCTTGTGGCGTCCGGGTCAGCCTGGGGATCCTACAGCAGCTGTGCAAAATGGGGCTGGGTAACGTCTCAGTGGTAGATGCCTCTGTGGCATGTGGGCTTTGATCCTTAGTACCTAACAAATAAGTAATTTGTCTTATAAACTAGTGCAATTAAACCCAAATATGAGAATTGTTTTGCAATTCACAGTTTTGCTTTTTGTTCCCTTTTTATGTCTATAACAAAATAAACATGTAGGAAAGAAATTTTAAGATTTACAAAAGAAAGCATGTTTAAATGTCAACTGGTACATCCCAAAGATGAGAAAATGGTATAAAAAGAGAAAAATTGTATGTCTAACGTGATAGTGGTATAGATAGACAATAATAGGCCTTAATGCTAGAATTTTTTTTTAATTCCTTTATTTATTACAGTGTCTCGCTACACATCACGGATTCTTTGTTTGCGGGGGTGGGGGGTGAGCTCAGCCAGCCCTGCGGGGAGGGGCTGGCATGGCATGTGGTGCTGGGGCTCGAACCGCGATCCCTGAGAGGCGCTCTAGACCGCTGAGCTATCTTGCCAGCCCAAATTTTTTTTTTTTTTTTTTTGTGGAACCAGGGATTGAACTCAGGCCCTTTACACTTGCCAGAGAAGTGCTTAATCCACTGAGCCATCTCCCCAACCCCAATGCTAGAATTTTGAGCCATTCAACTAGTAGTATAAGAGGTTGAACAAGCCCTACACATACAACTGCATGCATTTACATTTACATACACATACGCATACTTAGCAAAAGGACGCACAGTACACACAATACATTCAGTAAATAATAGGTATTTTTTTTTTTTAATTGTATTCAGTACACAGTCTATAGGGCCTCACTGCACAGATGGGACTTGTAGTTATCCTCCTGTTTTCAGACTCCCAAGGGCTGGGATCACAGGTGGACATGCCCACCATCCTAGTCTCAGTCACCATCAATCGAACCTCGGTCCCTGCCCTTACATCTGCCTAAGCAGGCGCTTTAATCCACTGAGCTGCTGGCCGACCCTAATAGTAGTTTTTATTATCAGGAAAATAGCCAGGGTCATGGGCTACATCCCTTAACAGTAATTTCTCATGTCACATGTTCTCAGATGACCCTGAGAAGCAGATTTTTATTAGTTTGTTTACAAAGAATTTTCTTAAAAGAAAAGAAAAGTAGCAGTGATTTGGGAAGAGTGTGGTTAGTCTGGAAGAGCCCAAGCCCCACGTCTAGCCACACACACGTGGGCAATATGCACTTGGGCTTTCAGCTCTGAAGCTGAATTGATCATCTGAAAGTAATTCCTGAGAGTTTTCTGAGAAGCAAGAGACATCATGTGGATTGCACCCCTTTATGAATTACTGTTTTGTTTTGTTTTTGAGAAAGGTCTTACTATGCAGCTCAGGCTGGCCTTGAGCTCACTTGGCAGCCCAGGCTGTTCTTGAGCTCTCGATGATCATTCTGCCTCAGTCTCTGGAGTGCTGAGATTACAAGGATGCACCACCATGCTCAGCTTTCATGATACATTCTTTTTTTTTTTTAAAGTTTTATTCTGTGTGTGTGTGCGTGTGCTTGTAC
The DNA here is from genome assembly GCA_004027165.1 of Ctenomys sociabilis. Lineage (NCBI taxonomy): Eukaryota > Metazoa > Chordata > Mammalia > Rodentia > Ctenomyidae > Ctenomys > Ctenomys sociabilis. Next base: position 12,650 of record PVKA01044084.1, read on the forward strand.
TTATGTGTGTCTGTGTGTGTATGTGTCTGGTTCAGTCCACCTTAAGGTAGGGCTGGCACAGCATGTAGTGCCTAGGATTGAACTGTGGTCCCTGTGCTTTGCCTAAGATTGCCTAAGCAGGTGCTTTAGACCATTGAGCTATCTTGCAGACAATCTGTAATTTTTTTTTTAATGTGTTAAGTAAAGGGTCTACCGAGTCTCGTTACACAGATCGGACTCATGGTGATCCTCCTGTTTTCAGCTTTCCAAGTGCTGGGATTACATGCACACTACCACACCCAGTCTCAATCACCATCTCAGTGCGTCCCAGGGGCAGGCCACCATGGCATGCCGGGGATTGAACCCTGGCCCTGTGTCTGCCTAAACACACACTTAATCCAATGAGCTATTTGGCTGGCCCCTTCATGATACATTCTTTAAAACATCAGTGAATCATTTTGCCTATTTGTTGTTGTTTTTTGTTTTTGGTGAAACCAGGGATTGAACTCAGGCCCTTGTGCTTGCCCGGGAAGCGCTTATTCCACTGAGCCATCATCTCGGCCTCCCTCTGTTGTAATAGTCATGCTCTAAGAAAGAAGATGTGATGCTATATAAGGTGAAAAGCTAGACTTCTCACTAGATGGGCTACAGAGGTCTCAGAACCACAAGCCAAACTTACAGGTGCTACGCTGCTACACTACAGGTTGGACAAGGATAGCAAGAGTAGCTCCAACAGGAAGAAGCTCCAAACCAGTTATTGCAGGCTGGTCAAGCAAGAAGCTATCTACTGGCACCCTGATCATGAAAATTCATCAGTACTTCCCTTTTTCATAGAAGAAATCCCAGCCAGGCATGGTGGTACGCACCTATAATCCCAGCACACAGGATGCTGAAGCAGGATGATCTCTGAGGTTGAGGCCAGCCTGGGCTACAAAGTGCGCTCAAGGCCAGCCTGAGATGCATAGTAGCATGTAGCATGTTCAAGACACATATTTGTTAAATTATTGACCTCAGAGAATTTAATGCCCACCCTAAACTTCTAGAATAAAGCCTTCAGAGCACCTCCAGAGTGCAACACAAGTGACAGGAGACGGAAGGTGATGGATCTCCCCTTCACACATCAGCTTTTCCTCCTGCTTTTTGAGAAGCAGAAGGAGTTGACCTTTCCTGGCATTTCCCATCTCCCATTTCCCATCTCCCACCTGCTACAACAAAAAATCCTGGAGGCTTCTGGCATCTCCTTTTTTCCGTAAGGTTGATAAATTTGGCCCGGGAGTGGGGGAGCAAAGTAAACTTAATTTCAGACAACCAATGAATAACTTTTTGGTGTAAATGCATCCTACACACATGGGGGTATATTTATAACAAACATGTCCTCATTGTTTGTCCGAAATCTGAAAGTAATTTCAGAGTCTGCCTGCAATCTGGCCCCCTTACTGCAGGATCTCACCTCATGCACTGACTCCACTGTAAAGGTTTTCCATTTACCAAAATTACAGCTTTGATGGTCTGTCCTCACTGATTGATCAGTCCCCAAACACCCCCGAGGGACACTCCTCAGGGCTCAGCTGTTTCATTTTTATCTATCTATCTATCTATCTATCTATCTATCTATCTATCTATCTGTCTATCTATCTATCTATTTATTGCGGTACTGAGGATTGAACTCAGGACCCTGCGCTTGCCATGCAAGTGCTTATTCTACTGAGCTATCTCCCCAGGCCTCACCTTCAAGTGCAGGACTCTGTGTGGGTGACAGAAGAGGCCAGCACCCCACTTCCTTCTCTCTCCATTCGGCCAAGGACAGGTATGTGTGGAATCTCAGTGACATCCGGAAATCCGAGCTTCCCAACGCTAAGATTTACCATTCTGTGCCACACTTTAATCCATTCAGCCTTCGGAAGAACCTCCCTGCTGCTATTGCAAAGCCCAGGAATCTTTTTTTTTTTTTTTTTCCTGGCAGAACCAGGGATTGAACTCAGGCCCTTGCACTTGCCAGGGAAGCAATCTTAACTCCTTCTGTAAGCATCAGAGACTTCTCTTTCTCATACGGCTCTTGGCTTCCTAAGTCACAGGCCTCAGGCCTTCTTGTCTCTGCTTTTGCTGTTTTGAAACAGTCCTGGAGCTGCCTCTTCCAGCCGCCACTCCAGCCGCTTTGGGCACCCCAGGACATCCTCGCCATCAGGGCCTGGGTTGCAGGGCCATCCTGGCTCTCAGGCTCATGATAAGGCGTTCTGTGCCAGCGTGGGCTCCATGGGAGAAGCCAGCGTGAAGCTCTACTTCCTGTCTTAAAAAACAATACCAAATAGAGACAAACCAAAAACAAACATGGATCATGAAGCCCCAGACCTCAAGGCCCAAAGCCCCATTTTCCCTTCCCTACCTGCCTTTCCTAGACTGTTGCTATCCACTTTTGTTTCCTGTCTGTTGTCCTGTTGCTGCTTCCTCTCTTCACTGCACTTGTCCTGATACCCAAGCCCCTGCCCTCCTGCAAACCCACCCACTAAAGCAGCAGCCCTGACCAAAGGGAAGAAATTGGGAGGGAAAAACAGGAAGGAAATTCTCAATAGATATTGCTTAGGTAAGAATGAAAAATCTCCTTATGTCAAAATGTACAAGAAAAAGTAGGAAACGGGTTTGCTATGTATAACAAACTGAATTTTCTTTTCTTTTTTGGCATAACCAGTAATTGAACAGACACTTATTCCACTGAGCATCTCCCTGGCCCCCCAAAGTAAATTTTCTTAATATGACTTAAAAAGAAACATTTCCGGCCCGGGAGATAGCTCAGTGGAAAAAGCACTTGCCTTGTCAAGCGCAAGGGCCTGAGTCCAGTCCCCAGTTCCACAAAAAAAAAAAAAAAAAAAAAAAAGAAAGAAAAAAAAGAAACATTCCCAAAAGAAAATGAACAGCAAATAGTGCCTCACATGCACAAACACACACATATGCACGCACACGCACACACACACACACAAAGTAGAAGAAGCCAAGAGCATAAATAACATAAAATCTTCAAGAGGTCAAGAACATGAGAACCATAAAACTCAGTAGTAGCCAGGCGTGGTGGCGCATGCCTGTAATCCCAGCACTTGGGAGGCTGAGGCAGGAGGATTGTTGTGAGTTCGAGACCAGCCTGAGCTATAAAGTAAGCTTAAGGCCAGCCTGAACTGGATAGTGAGACCCTGTCTCAAAAAGACAAAAAAAAAAAAAAAAAAAAAAAAAAAAAAAAAAAAAAAAAAAAAAAAAAAAACAACTCAGTAGTATTAGAGGAAGGTACATTTAAGTGACAGTGAGTGTTCCTTTCCCTCCATCGGAAGAACTTTTATTTTTTGACACAGGGTCATTTTTGTAGTGCAGGCTGGCCTCAAACTTGTAGCAATCCTCTTGCTTCAGCTACCCAAGCACTGGAATTACAGTCATGCACCACCATGCCTGGCAACACATTTTTATTTTTAATTAATTTGTTAATTTTTGTGGTGCCAGGATTGAATGCTAGACCTTAAGCTTGCCAGGCAAGAGCTTAAGCCATTGAGCTATCTCCCAGGCCCTCAAGAATTTTTTTTTTTTAAAGATGATATGCTGAATTTTGATGAAAATGAAATAGTAATATATATAGATAGTCTTGTCAACACAGTTTGGACTCATAGTGATCTTTCTGTCTCAGTCTTTCCAGCAGGATCAAACTCCTGACCTTGCATTTGCCAGATGGGCAAATCTCTGAGGCACAATAGAATTTTTTTTTTTTTTTTTTTTTTTTTTTT
>PVKA01044085.1:0-16389 GCA_004027165.1 Ctenomys sociabilis
CACCGGCCAGCTGCAGGGGTCCAGAGCCCACCTTGCCAGCACCTCTCCACTCCCATTGCTGTCTGCTGTGGTGGCTTCTGTTCCAAGAAGGCAAGCTGTTCCCTGCCTCGGGCCTTCGCACGTGCTCTTCCCAAGCTTCCAGCAGCTTCCCTGCTCCTGCCTGGCCTTTACCAAGGGCCACTTTCTACTGCAGACTTCCTGAGCAGGGAGCCTCTCCCTCCCTTTCTTGAGCTTCTGTAACACCATTAGCCCTACCCTATCATATTACTTAACTACCTGCTTCCTGCTTCCTGCTTCCTGCCCAGGGAGGATGTGGGCTTGCTACACTACAACATACCGCTCACTCTTTTCTTTATCGGGCACAGTGCCAGGCAATAAAAGGTGCTCTGCAGTTTTTAATCAAGTTGACCCAGGAACGTGTGTTACTCTTAGTTTTGTTTGTTTGTTTTCAATTAGCAAAGTTAGAGGGGACCAGGAGATCGCTCAGCAGTCTAAATGCTGCCTGGCAATGCAGGGACCGGGTTCCATCCTCAGCACCACAGGCTGTGCCAGCCCTGCTCTCACCAGCGCAAACACCAGGCATGGTGGCCCACACCTGTAATCCCAGCCCTGGGGAGGCTGAAAACAGGAGGATCACAAGTCTGAGCTACGTAGGAGACCCTGTACCAAATACATTAAAAAAAAAAAAAAGGTTAGAGCTGATCTGTGGACCTCTTTCTCGAGGACATAAGACATGGTATGCAGTTTTTATTACTATTACTATTATTTTTTTACTATTTTTATGTTTATCATTATGTTTATTTTTGGTCTCATTATGTAGTTCAGGCTGTCCTTGAACTCACTATGTAACCTTGAACTTGTGGTGATCCTCCTGCCTCAGCTTCTCCAGTGCTGGGATTATAGGTGTGTGCCACCACTCCTGGAATAAGAGGTTTTAGTCACATTCCTGCATTCCTGATTCTGTTTTGTCATCTGTTTCTTTTGTTTCTTTCTGTGTTTCTGTGTTTTTTTGTTTGTTTGTTTGTTTTGTTTTTGTACTGATGGCTGAACCCAGAGAGGCCAGCTGCATCCCTAGCCCTTCTGTTATTATTACTATAATTATAATTATGAGACAGAATTTCACTACATTGCCTGTTTGACTTGTGATCCTGAGTAGCTAGGCTTACAGGCATGAACCCTGCACTCAACCCCATTTTTATGTCTTACAATGGGAAGTGAATTAAAATACCCATAAAATATACTACAATAATAAGAACTGGAAGGTTGAGATGGTGGCGTCTACCCATAATCCCAGCTCCTTTGAGCCCTGAAGTAGGACAAGCCCAAATTCAAGGTCAACCTGGGCAATTTGGTGAGATTCTCTCTCAAATCAGAAAGAAAGAAAGAGAAAGAAAGAAAGAAAGAAAGAAAGAAAGAAAGAAAGAAAGAAAGAAAGAAAGAAAGAAAGAAAATAATAGTTTGGGGATATAGTTGAGTATGAGACCCTGAGTTCAATACCAAGAAAAATAAAAAACAAAGAAATTAAAAGAGCTTCCTTATAAATAAGCAGATAAGCAAAACACCTATAGACAACACAACTGTGTGAGGCAGCTAATGTTCTAGGCAGTCCAACAGGGGTAGGCCAGAGCACTCTGGTTAGTCTCTTACTAGAACAGATACTTAGGGTCAATGAGAGAGCTCAGCGGCATAAGCATCTGCTGGTAAGCAGAAGGTCCTGAGTTCAATCCCCAATACCAAAATAAAACCCCAAAGCATTAAAACACCTAAAACAGGTCCTCGTTCTTTCTGAGTGCACTTGCTACATGACCTCTTCCCCGCAGGGTCAGTGGTTCCCAGGCATCGTGCCTATAATCTTATTCATTGATCATAGTTTTGCCCTATGTTGTTCGTGCCTCGTAATTTTGCTCTCTGAAACTTCCTCACTGAAGTAGTCTGGGGTGACCCACTAGGGCCCCTCCCGTCTCTCTGGAGCTCTCTTTCCTCCAGTAAACACTTCCTGTTCCGTTGTTCCTCAGAGTTCATTCACGACTGGGTAGATGAGCCATCTAACAGGTTTGGAAATAATGTGTATTTCTTCTCTATCAAAACAAATGAACCTTCACTTGCTCAGACTCCAAGAACAGCAAATCTCTAGAAGAAATGAAATTGTTTTATTCTTTTTCTTAAACACCTACAGCTCAAAGGTTTTCTGTGCTGTGACAGTTGCTGAACCCTGAGAGAAACACGAGAGACCAGAGGGGGCAACAGGAGGGGCTCTGGAAGTGGCCTCAGAGAAGGTGGAGTTGGTGGGGGAAGGGAGGCCTGGATGTGGCTTTTCCCAGAGCAAAATGACCTGTGGCTTCCCTGAAAGCCTTGACAGCCTGGCACCAAGGCCAGACGTGTTCTGTGTTGTTAGATCCAAGGGTTATTTGGGTGTGGACAGTGGCAACCACCCTTTGCTTCATAACTCACATGGGTGGGCCGGGTCCTGCCCAGCAGTGACTGACAGAAGGCACTGGTTAACGACCCCTCGAGTCTATCTCCCTTGCTCATTTCCCAGCATCTGCCTGTCTGTGGTCCAGACAAATCCAGCCTCTGGGCAGTCACTTGCTGGGTGGCTGGGGGCGTGCCTCATGTTATCAGGGACAGTAAGAACATTATGAGCTTGCCTGAGGGGCGGTGCCTCTACACACCGGAAATCCGACCCCGGTCCCTGCATCTGCCTAAGTAGGCACTTTAGTCCTCTGAGCTATCTGGCCAGCCCTGTATTTTAAATTCTTCATGATCAGGAGTTCATAACTCACATGGGTGGGCTGGGTCCTGCCCAGCAGTGACTGCCCAACAGGGACATTATCAGAGAACAGGGACTACTGCTTCTACTCTGCCACCGTCCAGACAGAAGACCCCCAATGTCTCCTCGGCCTCTGTTTTGCTAAAGCACTGATCGGAAGCACAGAGTAAATGAGTAATCTTGCCTCCTCTGTCCCCAGCACAGCTGTATTTCCTCTAACGCCCATGGGATCCCGTGCTCACTGGTGGCGGGATTGCCCCTCATTCTCACTGTGGGTGGGGGGTAACAGGGCACTTGGGGACCCTGAGAGTTTGAAACCCACTAGGGGTATCCTGGCACCTGCATGACTGACATGTCTGCCCTAAACGCTGTCAGCTTAGGTAAATGAGTTGTGTGCCTTGCCCTGCCAGCTGTCTTCCTACTCTTCCTAAGCTCGCATGTGCGTGTGTGTGCGCGCACACACAGACACACACACACACACACACACACACACACACGCACACTGGATTTTAAAAAGTGTCCACAGGGGCAGGTCCACCTGCTCACTCAAGATTTCCTTGACTTTTCTTTTGACAGTTAAGTAACCAAACTAGTCCATCTTCCATAGCCAGGATTTAATAAAAAAATATTTATTAAGCCTGTCCTATAGACAATAGATTATTTAACTTATGGAAAAGGGAGCTCATACCAGGGACTAAGACAGAGTGAGGTAACAGGTTTTCCAGTGCAAAGTTAAAATTAGATACTAGGACTTTGGTCAGGATGAAGTCCTGCAGGGATACATAGAATGCAAGCCCTCATTTTAAAGAGAGATGCCACCACCCTCAGAACTCCTGATCATGAAGAATTTAAAATACAGGGCTGGCCAGATAACTCAGACTCAAGTGCCTACCTAGGCAGATGCAGGGACTGGGGTTCGATTTCCGGTGTGCCTCGGCACTACCCCTTGGGCAAGCTGAGGCAGCGATTGAGACTGGGCGTGGTGGCACGTGCCTATAGTCCCAGCACTTGAGAGGCTGCAAACAGGAGGATCACTACAAGTCCAATCTGTGTAGTGAGACCCTGTGGATCCTGTACTACATACATAAAAAATATAAGTAAATAAATTAAATAGAACAGAGTTTCTTTAGCAGCAAATGCAGCCCATTGCCTCCTTAGGACTTTTGAGGTTATTGCAATGTAAAAATAACTAGATCTTTCTAAGAGATCAGCATGCTATAAACATTGTGTGAAAGAACCGGGGAAGACAGCTGTGGGCCTCTTGCTTTTTTCTTTTCTAACTTCAGACACCCTAGTGATAGGTATCCACAAAATGCTCAAGCAACTTACCTATAAGTAGCTCTAAATTGAGAAGCCAGTGCTTTAGGACCTTCCTGGATATCCACAGTCCTTGTCCTTGTTTCCAAAAACAAACAACAAACAACAAAAAACCCACCCTTAAATCTCCTGTTGCTGGTGACTTCATTCTTTAGTGTTTGTGGCACTAGGAGCCCAATGTCCATGGCGTCATTGCGGATATAGGATTGGTAGGAGACAAGCCCCAAACGCAGAGCTTTTACAATTCTTTTCTTTGTGCAATGTGTTCTTGTTTTCCATGGCTCCGTCTAAGGGGCAGAGATTTGTACTGTATTTTTTAAACCGTTTTATAGTCTCATGTCTGCCATTTTTCTGCTGGTAGCATCGATAGGTTTTTTGGAGGCAAAGTAAAGAGACAGGAAAGATAAAAGAAGCACTGGAGAGGATCAGGGTAGATTGGTCAGGTGGATCCTTTGGCCTGAGACAAAGACAGCTGGGGCTTTTATGGACTTTTGCTAAGGGTGGAGTGTGAGGGGGATATTTATTTGTTTGTTTGTGGTGGTCAGCTCAGCCCACTCTGAGGGTGGGGCTGGCGTGGTATGTGGTGTCAGGGATCAAACCAGGGTCCCTGCGGTTGCCCAAGCTTGCTTTAAGCAAGCACTCTAGACCTCTGAGCTATCTTACCGGCCCAAGGGGGATGTTTAGAGATATCTGAAGAGCTGACCGGGGTCTTCCCTGAGGGGGCGGGAAAGGTGGAAGGAAATTGCACCTTGGGCTGGGTTGGAAAAGGAGGAGGAGGTGGTCTCTGGGAAGATAAGCTGGTGTTTTAAGGGCTTTGGCCACATTAGATGACCACCATAATAGTTCAGCAATTCATATGAGGGCCAGAACCTGTCAGCATTGATGGGGAATCAACAGAAAAATGTGTCCAGAGTCCCTCCCACCAGGTGGTGGCATGGCTTTAGTCCTGCCACACTGGTTGGTGGTTTTGATATATTTATTTATTTATTTTTTTTGCGGAACCAGGGATTGAACTCAGGCCCTTGCGCTTGCCCGGGAAGCGCTTATTCCATTGAGCCATCTCCCTGGCCCCTGGTGGTTGTGATATAGAGGAAATACTGATACAGGGAGAAAAACTGACCTCGGGTGGGTGACCTCCAAACAACACAGGGAACCTCCAAATGACAAGGAAAAATGATCTCCCAACCTGACCTGGATGAGTCCATATTCTCTAAAACTGAAGAATGAATTTTAGGAACAAACGGAGGTTATGAGCAGAATATATTTACTGAGGGAAAGCAAGCTCCTGTCTGAGAGAAGGGCAGGAATGGGGCCTGAGCAGGAATTTCCCTGGAAGCTGTGTCTTCCAGGGACTTTTATAGTGTAAAACCATGTGGAATTAAGGTGGAGAGAAAGGGAACTCGCTTAGCTGGACAAGAGGTGGGACAAAACTATGGTCAACTAATGGGATTACAAGTAGCATTGTTCAGGTAAAACTGATTAGGCCCAGGACCAAATGGGGGTAGTGAGTCACATAGCAAGTGGGCATGAATGTAAAACAGGACCTTATCTGGTGTCCTTCAGACAGTGATTCTTCCTGGGTAATGATCAATCCCAGATGCCAGTCTTTAGGGAGGTTAGCATTTGTTTGGTCTTTAGGTCTGGCTCACAGCAGGAACATCCGTCCCTCCCACAGTTGTAAGGTGTCTATTCTTTGTTATCTCCTTGGAGGGTCTGACTCTGTCTGACTGCCTATAATATTTCTATCTAACTCACTTCCCACAACAACACCCAACCTGCTAGGTGTCAGGTATGCAGAGTTTGTGTCCACCCCCCAATTTTTTTTTTTTTTTTAAATAAGGTAGGGTATCCCTGAGAAGCTCACACTGGCCTTGAGCTCACTTTATAGCCCAGGCTGATCTCAAACCCATGACAATCCTCCAAAAGGCCTCAGCCTCCAGAGTGCTGGGATTACAGGCATGCACCACTATGCCCGTCCTATGTTCCCCCAAATTGAAGAGGGAATTCTAAGAAACAACAGAGGCTAGGAGTAGGCCAAATATTTATTAAGAGAATTAAGATAGCTCCTGAGAGACAGGCGGAAGCCTCGGAGTGGGCTGCTGACGAGCCCGCTGGGCAGAGGAAGTTCTATCGAGCAAAATCGCCGGGTGGGCACCACGTGGCTCCAAGCTGCAGTCAACCTGGAGGGTCACAAGTGGATCGCTTAGGCAATCATGATCCAGTGCGAATGAGGTCACACGACCTGTGCACGTCAGACCTGTGTGACTGAGGGCTCTCTGGACTTCATTAGACCAGCTGCTGTTATGAAGCTGAGTTAGCTGGAAATATCGTAGGCAGTCAGACTGGGTGAGATCCTAGAGGAAATCAGGGCAAAGGATGAAAATATAGTACAGCTGTAGCGGGAGATGCATTCATTAAATGCCAGGCCTTCAAATAAAGACAGAATGACCAACCCACGGTGCCTCCTTAAGGAATAAACAATATACTATCATTGGTATCATGTGGTCCAGTAAAGGCTGGACAGACATCAGTCCCCAAGCGAGTATACTTGTCTTCTTCTTAGCTGGTCAGCATTTTGGCCTGTGTTGTATCCTCCTCAGGATTTTGTACCCAGCTCCTAATTTGGCTCTAGAAACTTCCCTGAAAAGTTGGCCCCCTGTCTCCTAAGAGCTGTCTCTCCTGTAAAAGATTTCCTACACTTAACCTCTGTTGTTCCTTAAAATTAATTGTTCAAGGGGTCGGGGAGATGGCTCAGTGGAGTAAGTGCTTCCCTGGCAAGCGCAAGGGCCTGATTTCAATCCCTGGTTCTGTCAAAAAAAAAAAAATAAATAAATAAAAATAATAATAATTAATTCTTCAATAAATAAACAAACACAAACACCATATTGGGCACTGAACAGGCTAAGCATTGTAGTATTTCCTTTTTATCACTTATGTAAAATCATTAATCTCATCATTGCATATTCATCTTGACGCCCGGCCCTTGATAGAAGCACCTCGGCCATGGCTGTCGTGAGTTTGCGTCTTCTGCACGGACTTCCTTGAGGGACTAGCCCTGTTTCACTGTCTGTAACATTTCTACCCCGCTTAGCACCTTACAATAGTTGTGGGACCTCGGGTATAATGAAAGGGGTTTGTTTTTAGCTTGATCCAAAGGCAATGGGGGCCCCAGGGAGATAGCTCAGTAGAACAAGTGCCTGACAGGGGTGTGTGTATGTGGGAGTGAACTTGTCTTTGGGTGAGGTGCAAGGCACAACTGCCTATGCCAGTGCACATGGACCCACCATGTGCACCCTTAGAGATCATAGGAACCCAGGGCCGAGCGGAGCAGAGGCTGCCTAAAGTATTATCAGTGGGAGAACATCCTTTGCTCAGTGCAGCTAGAAGGCAAAAACTAGAAAGCAAGGTGTGGGGGAAAGGAAGGGGAGGAGGTTATATGGCAACTGGGGGCCTGGGACTCACCCATAGTTAAGCGGGCAGACTGTCCAAATTTGAGCCTGCTGATTGATCTATATTAGTGCAAATGTGAGGTTGTGATTGGTTTAAATTTGAGTCTCCCGCTTGGCTCAAATTGGTCTATTTGCAAGTATTTCAACCCAAGCCTACTGATCGGTCCACATTCCGTTCCACTGTGGGTTCAAGTTCATGGCTGACATCAGCTGTGTCTCCTGTTAGGGTGGCCCAGAGAGGGGCTGGGAAGTAACCCCTGGTTGGTAGGGATGCCCTGGGGCAGGTGAAAGGGAGGGCCATGACAGCTGAGGGCCAAATGAGCCAACCTCCACGGTTTCCCTGAGAATGAGTGAGAGAGGCAGGCGACAATGCAGTCTCAAAGGGCAGCATCCAGGCCACCTGCAGTTGTGGATTAGTGGCGTCTGAGTCCACAGCTCAAGCACTGCAGTGCCTGAGCAGTGGCTCTGATCAGCTGGATGCACATCAGCGTCCTGCGAGGAGGCAGCTCAGGAAAACACCGAACTGCATCGGGAAGGGGGGACCCCTTTGGCTCTGTCCCCCCATTCCCCTAGACTGACAGTTTCTAGACAGTAAAGCAAAGATGCTGGATTATGGATCAGGCTTTCCCCATCCTACCAATCTGAATCACATTTCGTCTTTGTTTCTTTTCTTTCTTTCTTTCTTTCTTTCTTTCTTTCTTTCTTTCTTTCTTTCTTTCTTTCTTTCTGACAGATCCACATTATGCAGTTGAGCTTGGCCATGAGCCCAGGCTGCCCTTAAACTCAAGATAGTCCTCCTGCCTCAGCCTCCTGTGTGCTTGGGTTATAGGAGGTATGTGCCACCATGCCTGGCTTCTGTGTCATTGTGCAAAGCCCTTTTGTATGCATCAACTCTGTGGAGAGCCATCCAACGCTTGGCCTCAGCCTCGTTAGGTGTGGAGCCTCTGCAAAGCAGAGCTTCCTATGGGTGTGCCTCCACAAACCCCTGGGGACTGTTAGGCTTATGATTTGCAGGAAAGAGCCCATAATTCATCACCTAGGGACTTGGCATAACTTAATTAAGTGCATACAGTTCTTACACAGGTTGACTCTGTGCCTCCTATTTTGCAAACCTGCAACAAAGGGCCACACCAAGAATCTTCAACAATAACAAGGAAGTTTAGAGTCCAGATTTCCAGGCAGTGAGAAAGTGCCCACAGAGAGCCTAGAGTTTCGGTAGGGCAGAAATAAAACAGAAAGGACAATGGTTGGTTAAGTTTCTATGACTACTCCTAGTTTATACTGTGTGCTCATATTAATCAAATTTAAATTGTTTTTAACTTATAAATGAAAAACCACATCTGTTAGTCTTGCATGAAGAAAGCTTATGTAATCACTCACATACAGATAAAGGCCACTGATTTTGCTCTGCATTGAAAAGACACGCTCTTCTTCCCTCCTAATCCCACTATGTTTCACTGGGTCTTTCTTCTTCGCAGCCTGCTTTCATCTCTCCTCAGGTTGTTGTCCCCTGAAAGCTGAGGCTGGACCTCAGCAACCTCATTCAATGTTTAACCATCGTGAATGTAGAGGGACATGAAGTCTCTTGCGGCAGGCGGAGAAGGCCTAAGAGCCTGCTGGAAGAACCCAAGCACTGGAATTCTCCAGGTCCTCCCCCTACACCACACCACTGAAAAGCACAGTGCTCCTCCGCTGTCTGTTTCTTTTATTATTATTAATTTTATTGAGAAACAGCAATGAGACAGCTTCAAAACCAATTCATAGGACAGTTTCAACAATTAATACATTGCATATTGTTATCTTCTTAGTGGTTATTCATAGTACAAGATACAGACATGATATCCTGTCCAAACACTACTAGAACAAATTTTTCTTCTCAATGAATTAAGAGAAAGTAGCTGTATATCTATCCTAACCATTTTGTATATATAGATACAAAATGGTCCTTCCTTTGTATCCCCTTTTATTGTTTAGTTTTTCTAAAGATGGGTATTCCATTGCCATTTAAATATTGTAGGTGCATGAATTCAGCAAAATAATCCAATATAGCCCAGTTGTTCATAATAGTAGTGGTTATCCATAGGACTGGTAATGTCAGAAGTTGTTGACTTGAGCCTTTTGCAGCTCAGCATATTAATATGGCTTTACTTTTTATACCTCATTTTTATACTTTTCTGCTGGATGGTTTAGCCCAAGATAAAGCAAGACCTATATAACAAGAAGTGTAGCTTTTGTATCTGATAAGGTCAGTTAAGTCTCCTCATGTTTTATCCTGTAACCCTGTACCACAGTTTGCAGATCCTTTGCCAGTGTTAGCCATGTGGATGAGTCACAGCCATTGCTTGACCAATTTGCCCTCTGTGAAAGCCAGAGAGAATGCTCTCTCTATGTGACTCTCCTTAGGCACCTTCTATGTCATCAGTCACTTTCCTCTGTGGCCCCATAATCTCCTTGATCAGAAAATTTGGGCCACAACTAAGTTACATGCTGTTACAGTACAGGTTCTCCTATGTCCTAAGTCCTCACTGACCTTGAACAGCTAGGGCCAAAATGTTGGCTGTCCTTGCAGCCTTTTTTTTTTTCTCTAACGTTTGGTCTGCAAACTTAGGTTATTAACCCTCCAGGAGAGAAGCTTATTATTACCCAACAACATATGTGATTGGGTTTAACCTCACTATCTGTCTGAATATCAAACATCTTAGGCATAGCATGGAACAAGGTTTTCTCCAAAGGAGGCCCGCCCCCCCCATGGGCGGGCTGGAAGGGGCTGCTCCCCAAAGTGGGCCATGCCAGGTGAGGGAGGAAGGCAGAGAAGATGATTCTGGGGAGAGCCAAGTACCTGGCTCTGCATTCCGGTGATCTGCACTCTTCTTTGGCTTCTCTCCCGTCTCTGTATCTGACCTGATTGTGCATCTTTGTCTCCCTGGTTGTGCCCATTAAATTCAGTGAAGAATAGATACATATTGTTATAGCCTTCCCTCCTAATGTGGATCATTGTGGACATGTGTCGCCACTGTATTATTTTTAATCAAATGATTTTTAATGTATTTTTATTTTTAAAGAACAAAAAAAGTAAAAAAGAAAAAAAGAAAAGAAAGAATGCAGAATTTCACTAAACAAAATAATAGAAATTCAACAGTGGTTGCTACTTTGCATGTTGTTGTCTCCAAGTTAGTTGTTCAGGCCATTGTTTCCTTATTTATTTATTTGGTGCAGGGTCTCACTAAGCAGCTTGGACTCATAGTGATCCTCCTGTCTCAGCCTCCCTAGTGCATGATGCACCTGGTATTCCAGGGCTGGCACAGCATGCCATACTGGGATCAAACTTGGGTCCTTGCATTTGCCAGGCAGGCTCTTATACTACTGAGCTATCTCCCCAGCCCTAGGCCATTGTATGTTTATGGCTCACAATCTTCAGGGTGTGGGAGACCGGGTAACAGAGGAATTGCAGGCAGGGCTTGGGTACTTGCCAGCCAAGCTCGCTGTTTACGAGAGCTTGGAACTCTGTAGAGCTTCCTAACCAGGGCTTCTTGGTGAAAGAAACACAGCCAAGTGCTAACTTTTCCTCTGAAGGGTTAGTAACTGAGTCTGCTGAAAGAGGCTAGCTGTGGACAGGCAGCAGGGACAGGTGCATACTGACACTGCACACACGCACCCGCAAGACAGGCCCAGCAGGAAACTTGAAGAAGGGCAGATGTTGAGGATCAAGCTGTATCTCCCTAGAGGAGGGGAGGTGTGGGCTGTGGGCAGTGCTAGGGTTGTAGTGGATAGTTTTCAGGGACGGAATGCAGCGGATGGCAAAGAGACCTCCATACTAAGATCCAAGCGCCAGCAGGTGCGGAGCCGAGCTGCCCAGGCCAGGTACTGAGGGACAGATGCAGGCAGCAAGCACCGTGGGGCTTTGGGATGCTCTGTAACTCAGGGGTCTTTAACAGCGTAACCAGGTGGCCCTACTTAGAGTAGATTTTCCACTCTCCTTGTAGTAGGACTCATTGAAGACATGGAGAGGTACTGTTTAACCCTGTGGCATTTTAAAAAAAACTGGTTTTACTCTTATTTGGCACAGTAATTACACATACTTATGGGCTACCTTGTGAACTCACTGGTGTCTTTGGAATCTGAGGGCAAGGCACAGGATTAGGAAAAAAATAATCTCTCTCTTTTTTTGCAATAGGTCCCCTGCCCCCCCTTTTTCTTTGCATGGTACTAGTAATTGAGCCCAGGACCTTGTCCCTAAGCTACTCCTCCAACCCCCTTTTTAAAGTGTGAGACAGGGTGTCACCTAGTCCCCAAATTACCCAGGATAAGTTTGAGATTGGGATCCTCCTGCCTCAGCCTCCCAGAATGCTGGGATTACAGGCATGAGCTACCATGCCCAGCTTGCAACAAATTCATAAATCTTGCTATTGGAAGACTCAGAAAAACAAAACTAAACAAGCAGGAAATGACAGGCTACTCAATAAGTGATGAGAAAACAGTGATTATTAGTGGTGAGAGTATGAAGTCAGATCCACGTAACTCATTGGTGGCAAGACAATTTCCAAATGGATTGAGGCTTTCAATTCAAAAACTAAAGTTGTGCCAGTACTAGAAGCAGGCCTGGGGGGATTGCTCCGTGTGCTCAGAATGGGAAAGAACTTCTTAGCCATGACTTCAAAGCCAGAGGCCAAAAAGAAGAAGTACACGTGTGTGACCACATTAGAAACAAACACCTCTGGCTCAGTGGAATAAACACTTCCCTGGCAAGGGCAAGGGCCTGAGTTCAATCCCTGCTTCTGCCAAAAACAAAACAAAACAACAGCAACAAAACACCTCTACAGTCAAAACAAGCGTCATGCTCAGATGCAGCCCCCTCTGAAGATGTACCAGCTGTGACCACAGGAGGCTTGGGGAGGAGGAAGCCCTAACAGATGCACATAAAATACCACCTCCTGTGGTCAAAACAAAGTGTTTACCTTGAAAGAATGTAAATGGTGATGGCAACCTGGAGACGGTGGTGGTCGGTCAGGGAGCGTTTTCCTCCTGCATCCGGGAAAGGATGGGCTTAGATCTCTGGAGAATGAATTGCCAAGAATGCGAGCAGTTCCCGTAAAGAAAACAGTGACCGTTTTCCGTTCCTTCGTGGAAAGCCCAACCTTACACAGAAGAAACATATAAATTAACCTTATGCCAAAATACCATCTTCCGCACGTCCGATTGGCACGATTGCCAAATCTGTTGACGAGAATTCAGGGAAACGGGCCTTTTCCATCCATGGCTGGTAGAAGGACGCACCGGTTTTATGGAAGAGATGATGACGCATCTATTGAAGTTTCTGATGCGCCCACCCGCTGCCGTGCTCATAGGAAATGATGTCTTAAGAGTTTCTTCTCATTGCCAGGACAAAATGCCTGACACCCTAAGGTAAAGGAGAGGCGTATGGTCGTCCACAGTGTAGAGGTTTCAGTCCACAGTCCTCTGGCTCCAAGGCGCCGTGGTGTGGCACAGGAGGGCGTGGCAGACGAGAGTGTGGCAGATGGGGGCGTGGTAGGGGGCGTGGCAGAGGGGCGTGGCAGAGGAGCAACAGTGCATGGGGACAGAAGGCAGCCAAGTGGCCATGGTGAGCAGCAGCCCCCTTCTGTCCCTTATCTTCTGTCCAGGCTCCTCTGTCCTGACTCTGAAGTCAGGTGGCTCTCACGTCCTGGGGTGGGGGGCCTTAATCCTAGCATCCCACCCTGAGTGAGTCCCAGCATCATGCTCAGATGCAGCCCCCTCTGAAGATGTACCAGCTGTGACCACAGGAGGCTTGGGGAGGACGAAGCCCTAACAGATGCACATAAAATACCACTTGTAAGACCCTTCACAGGGAAAGATTAGAAGCAGCCCAAATGTCCTCCAGCAGATGAGCAGACACAGAAAAAGGATACGGGGGAGAACTATACAGATGTAGGTGGGAATATTTATTTAGGAAGAACCCCAATATCTGTCGCTAACTAAAAAACCAAAACAGCTGACTCTCACTAATCAGCAAGCATCGAACACTGAGCACCAGTGGCCTTTTCAGCTGTGGCCAGGCTGGTTGCTCTGTAACGGTAGCTCATGGCTCTGGGGCTCACTTTCACATTCACTGGCCATTTGTAAATGTCTAAGCCCCTGGCTGCCTTCCTTTCCTGGGCTTTTCCTCATTACAGAGAGGCTTGTTTGTTGCGTGTGGCAAATGTGGCCTCCACCACTGTGGCTGGTATTTTTGTTTTGCTTTGCTCTGTTCTCTCCATGAAAGGCTACATACACTGTCCTGTTTCTCATCCCTTTAAGCACATCCTGGGAATCTTCTGTTATCCCTGCAGAGAGAGTTCCTCCCTCGTTTTTTTCAATAGCTGCATAAGCCGTGCGTGGTGGCACAGGCCTGTAATCCCAGCACTCAGGAGGCTGAGGCAGGAGGAATGTTGTGAGTTCGAGACCAGCCTGAGCTACAAAGTGAACTTAAGGCCAGCCTGAACTGCATAGTGAGACCCTGTCACAAAAAGACAAAAAAAAAAAAGCTGCATTATGCTTTGTCATATGAATTTCTCATAATTAGTAGTTTGCTACTGCAAACAATGGTTCAGTAAGTAATCCTCTGGGCCAGCGAGATAGCTCAGCAGGCTAAGGCATCTGCTTAGGCAAGCTTAGGCAAAACACAGGAACCACAGTTTGATACACCGCACCGCGTGCTGCCTCAGCCCTGTCCCCAGGGTGGGCTGAGCTGGCCATGGAAAAAGAAGCAATCCTCTGACCCACTCTGCCACTTGTAGCAGTTTATTCTGTAGAGGCACTTAAATATGCATAGTGCTGTATTAGTGTAAGATTACTTATTGAACCATTGTTTTCACTACCAAAATATTGTAATAGACAACATCCTTTAACAGTCTGTTAATTTAATTATGAGACATTCAAAGGACAAAACATAATTCGGTGGGCTGCTCTCTGATATTAGGGAGTAGCTGGCGTTTTTGTTTACCTTGTTTTGAGACAGAATCTTGCTGTGCAATTCAGGCTGGCCTTGAGCTAATGTAATCCTCCTGCCTCAGCCTCCTGAGTGATGGGATTACAGGTGTGTGCCACCGAGCTGGCTAGTTGACATTTTGTAGTTTTTTTATCCACTTACCTAAAGGGGACATTTGGAGTGTTTTCAATATTTATTTATTTATTTATTTTCAGAGCTGGGGATTGAACCCAGGCCCTTGCACTTGCCAGGGAAGCACTGCTGAGGCAGGAGGATTGTTGTGAGTTTAAGACCAGCCTGAGCTACAAAGTGAGCTTAAGACCAGCCTGAACTGCATAGTGAGACCCTGTCTCAAAAAGACAAAAAAAAAAAAAAAAAAAGGAACCATATCATTTTTAAGTTTGTAGTGCCTGGTTTATTTCATTTAATATTAGGGATTCAAGGAACATCTATTTTCCTACAAATGATTCCTTTATCCTTCCTCATGGCAGAGTAGTACTCTGTAATATATAAACATCACACTTCCTTTATTCCTTCATCTGTTGATGGACAGACATGTAGGCTGTCTCCTAGCCATTGTGAACTGTGCTGCCGTAATCATAGGTCTGCATGTATCCCTGTGCCTTCAACCTTTTCACGAGGGCAGTGGCTATTGATTGTGTTTACTCGACAAGCTAAGAGCTTAACTAAATTGGTTCAGCAATTCCAAACCCTAGGGACACCCCAGAGTGACTCAGTTGAAGGAGAATGAGGAAGGACGGAGGGCCCCATCCTTCCTCGGAGGAGCTCCAGTCTCCGCCATCCGCTTGGACGTCGTGTGCTGGCTCTAGCTCAGACTCTTGGTTCCTGCCTTGGCTCCTCCAGCCTTCTGCTGTAGGCTCATCAGCCTCCCGTCCTGGATCCACCAGCATTCTGATAAGAACTTGCCCTGCCGGGCGTGGTGGCGCATGCCTGTAATCCCAGCACTCAGGAGGCTGAGGCAGGAGGATTTTTGTGAGTTCGAGACCAGCCTGAGCTACAAAAGTGAGCTTAAGGCCAGCCTGAACTGCATAGTGAGACCCTGTCTCAAAAAGACAAAAAAAAAAAAAAAAAAGAACTTGCCCTGACACTGCTGTGGGCTCCAGACCTTGAACTGAATCCTTCAATCTCCTGAGTGCAGAAGCCCTGTACACGCCTCCTCATCCGACTCTGTGTCATAAGCCAGTCTTGGAATTTCCTATACATTTGTACAACTTGTGTTATATCTGCACCTCTAGTAAAACCCTAACTGATACCCGAAGACACCTCAAAGGGAACTATTGGGTCAAGTGGAATTTGCAGTGTGTTCTTTGGGGGCCCTCTATGCTGACTTCTATAGTGGCTGCACTAGTGCACATCGCACCAACAAGGAGGATGCGGCCTTTATTCCTGCAACCTCACCAGCACTTGTTATTATTTGATTTCTTGACGATGGCCATTCTTTCTGAAGTAGGATGGATCACAGTGTCATTTTAATTTTCAGTTCTGTAATGGCCAGTGATGTTGAAGATTTTTTTTTTCATGTTTTTTTTTTTTTTTTTTTAAATTTTCTGAGCATTTATTACAAGATCCCAATAGTGTTTTATTTTTTCTTCTCAACGTCCTGCTCTGCGGCTTCCTTGGCTCTCTTTGCCCGGATGCCAAAGAGCCGGGCATTGGCACGGGCCATGCTCAGACTGGCGAATGCCTTGAAGTTCTTTTCTTCCTCAGTGATGACTCTGGCCTTCTCCTTCTTGTAGACATTCCTGATGGGCATCACAGGTCCTGTCAGCTGGGTGGCCAATTTGAGTTCTTCAGCAGAGCTGTCTCCCTTTTTGGGGGCCGATGGCTTCCTGGGGAAGAGGATGAGCTTGGAGCGGTACTCTTTCAGC
>PVKA01044086.1:0-16398 GCA_004027165.1 Ctenomys sociabilis
CACTTTGTAATGCCCACAGTTTTCCATTAGCTAACACAGTTTTTCAGTATAATCACACTCAAAAGAATTTTTATAGAATTTGACAAGTTGATTGTAAAGTTTATCAAGAGAGAACACAAAAATATAAATAAATAATCTGGGGAGAGTAAGTGCTTCCTTGGCAAGCACAAGTGTCTGAGTTCAATCCCTGGTTGAAAAGAGAGAGAGAGAGAGAGAGAGAGAGAGAGAGAGAGAGAGAGAGAGAGAGAGAGAGAGAGAATTCACACAAACAGCCTAGAAAACTAGGAAACATGCAGTACTATGTTATATGCTGGCATTCTAACTGCAGCCTCTCAAAGCCATACCCTTTTTCTTTTTTCCAATACCAAGAATCAAATTCAAAACCTTGTGCTTGCCAGGCAGGCACTGAGGCCACTAAGCTCTCTCCCCAGCCCCAGAAAGCTGTACTCTAAAACACAGTACACAAAACTATGGTTGGCTCACTGATAAGAATATAAGACCAGGGCCCACGAGATAGCTCTGCGGTCTAGAGCACCTGTTTAGACAAATTTAGGCAGGCACAGAGGACTAGGGGACTGCAGTTCAATCCCCAGCACCACATGCTGCACCAGCTCGGCCCTCAGGGTGGGCTGAGCCTGGAAAATAAATAAATAAATAAATAAATAAATAAATAAATAAATATTATATATATATAAAATTTCAGGTAGTTCTTTTTTTCAGGTAGTTCTTTTTTATATTAATTTTATTGAGAAAGAAGTAGCAATGAGCCAGTATATATATATATATATATATATATATATATATATATATATATATATATATCCAGAAGAAAGAATACCGAGCACACACACAAGTGGCCCTCCACATCTGTGAGTTTCACTCCATGGATTCAACCAACAATGGATTGAAAATATTTGGGAGTAAAAAAAACTGCATTAAAAATGCACAACCTAGGACTGGCCAGATAGCTCAGTGGATTAAAGCACCTGCTTAGGCAGAGGGCAGTGGCCAGGGTTCAATCCCTGGTGTACCAAGCCAGCTCCATCCCGGGGCATGCTGAGACAGAGATTAAGATTGGGTGTGGTGGTGCACACCTATAATCCCAGCATTTGGGAGGCTGAAAACAGGAGAATCACTATGAGTCCGATCTACGTAGTGAGAACGTATTGACCCTGCAGACCTTGTACTAAATACATAAAAAAGCACAAACTTTTTCCTATTATAGATGTTATAGTGAGGTCTGATAGCCCACTCAGAACTAATATATTTCTCTAAACAAAAAGCAAACTTCTCTTTTATCGCTGCTTTCTCCACTAACCACTGCCCCATTGTTCGCTTTCCACAGCCTAAACTTCTCCAAAACGGCCGAGTTCCATCCGCCTCTCCTAGTTCCTCCTTAAACTCCTTCCTCTCAAACCCTCACCCGCCCGCCCCGACCCACCGACGCCTGCTTCACCAAGGTCACAGGCCCCTTGGTCCGCTCTCAGCCTTTATCAGAAATGACTCAGCAGCGGTTGTGACCATGATGCTCGACCATTACTTCCGGGAACTAATTTCCACTCTGACCTCCGGGGCCCCACACTCTCCTGGTTCTCCTCTGCTTTTTATTCTTTTGTATTTTAGGGAAGGGTCTACAGGGTGTCAGGGTCTCACTACTAGATTGGACTCATAGTGATCGGCCTGTTTACCGCCTCCAAAGAGCTGGGATTACAGGCACGGGCCACCGCACCCAGTCTCAGTTGCCCTCTCAGCACACCCTGGGGCAGGGCCAGCGTGGCAGGCCCTGGGATTGAACCCCAGGCCCTGCTGAGCTATTTGCTGGGCTTTCCACTGCTTCTTTTGCTGACTCTCAGAGCTCACTGTATGACTCTTTGTTTAATCCCTACTCCGTCCTTGGGAGGCCTCTCTCAATAGCATCTCTATACTAATGAGTCCAGGCTGTAGGCCTCCTCCCAGCCCTCTCTCCTCACCCACACTCAGGTGTCCAGCTGCCCCTAGGTGCTTGAGAGAAGATCCACTCTCGAAATAAAATTACCTGCCCCCGTACACTATGAGCTGGAGGTTGAGACTGGGTGTGGTGGCGCAAACCTGTAATCCCAGCACTTGGGAGGCTGCAAACAGGCGGATCACTGTGAATCTGATCAATGTAGTGAGACCCTGTAGACCCTTACTAAAATGCAAAAAAAAAAAAATTTAAGTTGAATTAAACTCCTGATCTCTCCACCTTCTTGCCCCACCTCAACATAAAGCTTTCAAGACAAAGCCTAATAATTTGTCCAATAAACATGCAGTGACCATGAGTTTAATAGATTTTAGAGTTAATAAATTACTACTTATGTAGACAATAGAAGTAAAACTACACAAAATCCCCTGTTGCTCTTATCCTGCACATCTAAAGCAGGTCTCTTTTTCTTTTTGAGACAGGGTCTCACTATGCAGTTCAGGCTGGCCTTGAGCTCATTTTGTAGCTCAGGCTGGTCTCAAACTCACAACAATCCTCCTGCCTCAGCCTCCCAAGTGCTGGGATTACAGGCATGTGTGACCACACCAGGCCTTTTTGTTTGTTTTTGTCAGAGATGGATATTCCATTGCCATTCATATATTGTAGGTGTGTGAATTCAGCAAAGTAATCCAATATATCCCATTAGTCCATAACAGTAGTGGGTTATCCGCAGTGCTGGCCATGTCAGAAATTGCTGACTTGAGTCTTTTATAGCTCAGCATATTAATATGGCTTTAGTTTTTATACCTCACTTTTATATCTCCATCAGGTTTTTGAAACCAGCAGTTAATTGGTAAGATTCTCACCCTGGCTAACTATATATGCTGATACCTGTGAGCCAAGCAACTGCACTGCAGATAGCAAAGGGTAATACTATGCCAGGCATGGAATGTCTGTCATTATGGTCTTCTAAAAGCATACTGCTTCTGGGCCTGGGAGATGGCTCAGTGGAATAAGTGCTTCCCTGGCAAGTGCAAGGGCCTGAGTTCAATCCCCAGTTCCACATAAGAAAGAAAGAAAGAAAGAAAGAAAGAAAGAAAGAAAGAAAGAAAGAAAGAAAGAAAGAAAGAAAGAAAGAAAGGAAGGAAGAAAGAAAGAAAGCTGCAGAACCAGCTGAACAATTTTTAAAAAAAAAGCATACTGCTTCTAATGTCACATCAATTACTACTAAACTCTCTCTCAACTAAATGTTTCTTTAAAAAACAAAAAGGTAATAAATGAAAACAAGAGACAAGCAAAAAAGTCATAGGACTGTCCTGCTACACTGTTAGATTTCTAAATTTCTGTGTAAAAAGAGGATTCTGAAGAAGAGGCGCTGTATCCCAAACCACAATTTAAGCCATTTGACAGTTATGCAGGTTTAATGCAATTCCAACCAAAATTCCAACAGCACACCTCACAGAATTAGAGGAAGCAATTCTGAAATTCATTGGGAACCAGAAAAGACCAAGAATTGCAAAGCTTATTCTGGGCAACAGAAGCAAAGCAGGGCAGAGCCAGGTGTGGTGGCACGCTCCTGTAATCCCAACACTGGGGAGGCTGAGGCAGGAGGATCATTGCAAGTTCGAGACCAGCTTGGGCTGCAAAGTGAGCTCAAGGCCAGCCTGAACTGCATAGAAAGAGCCTGCCTCCAAAAGACAAAAAGAAAAGGCAAGGAGCATCACAATTTCTGACTTGAAATTATACTATAAAGCTACAGTAATCAAAACAGCATGTTCCTGGTAAAAAATGAAAATGGACCCAAAGATCAATGGAACATATTAGATGATGCAGAAACAACTCCAGACACACTCAATCACCTTATTTTTCACAAAAGTGACAAATACATGCACTGAAAGAAAGACAGCCTCTTTAATCAGTGGTGCTGGAAAAACTGGCTCTGCGTATGCCAAAGATTAAAATTGGACCAATAACTTTGATCATGCGCTGAACTAAATTCAAAATGGATTACAGATCTAAATATTAAAAACATAAATGTTGGGTCAAGAGAGATGGCTCAGTGGAATAAGCGCTTCTCTGGCAAGCACAAGGGTCTGAGTTCAATCCCCAGTTCCACAAAAAAAAAAGAAAGAAATGTTCAATCTGCTGGAGGATAAAACAGGTAAAATTTTTGAAGACATTGGTGTAGGCCAAGACTTTATGAATAAAACCCCGATCACATAGGAACTATCACAAAGAATCAACAACGGGAATCCCATTTTTTTTTTTCAGAAGTGGGGATTGAATTCAGACCCTTGCGGTTGTCAGGGAAGCACTTATTCTACTGAGCCATCTCCGCAGCCCCAATCTGAGACATTTAATCACGCCGACAGCCTCACATTGGTGGCTAGAGCTTACCAGCTGGGGACGGAGGGATATAGCTGGCACCATGACCAGAATGTGGCAACAACTTTCGGTACTCCAGACCATTGTGGTCACTGCGGTAACCAAGCTGCAGTCGTGGGACTTGACGCTACTCTGAAATAGCCTTTCCTGCAGTTTGCCCCAGCACCTCGTAGAGGGGGGCCACATGTCACTCATCGTATTCCAGACTACTTCCTGTAATGGAATTTTCAACCTGTACAGTATTGCCATGAGCCATTTATTGATATAATAGAAATGGGAAGAGCGACAGTAACTCCAGAGTATTAGAAAATAGTTAGCATTCAAAAAACTTGTTTTCACATGGACCAAAAGATGTGGCATATAAAAATACAAAGCCTCTTGTCACCAACAGCCATGACCACTTCAGAATGAACCAGTTCATTACATGCTGAAGCCATGTTGTTGGTCAAGAAACCAGTCTCTGCAATAGAATAAGCACTAGCCTGGCAAGCGCAAGGGCCTGAGTTCAATGCCTGGTTCGGGGGGGGTGGGAATATATATTTGGGGGGGGGGCTGGGAGAGACAGCTCAGTGGAATAAGTTCTTGTCTGACTAAACACACGGTCCTGAGTTCAATCCCCCAGTACCACAAAAAAAAAAAAGAAAGAAAAAAATGAAAGAAAAGAAAAACCAGTTTCTGGCATAGCGGTATTTGTAGTTACTTTTTTGCTTTCTCTGCGAGAGCAGATAATAAGATATAAAAATTAACTCCGTGTGAATACAATGTAAGTCCCATTTAGCTATAGCTTTACACAGGATGGCTGTAGATAAGCGTAGCAGCAAACAATCGTTGGTGCTTAATGAAGATTTTTTTTTTTTTTTTTGTCTTTTTGAGACAGGGTCTCACCATGCAGTTCAGGCTGGCCTTAAGCTCACTTTGTAGCTCAGGCTGGTCTCGAACTCACAACAATCCTCCTGCCTCAGCCTCCCGAGTGCTGGGATTACAGGCATGCGCCACCATGCCCGGCTTAATGAAGATTTTTAAAAATAAGTACCAAGCCTCTCTTCTACTTGTGAGTTTTGAAATTGTTTTGCATATTATCAGGGATACTGTTTAATTATATGATTTGTCTGCGCTCAGTTTATTCCCTTCTTAAGTCTCACCCCCACGTTGTTCTTTGTTATGGTCAGAACCTGGTGAGTTAGTCTGAACAGAAACATCTTCCCCCTTCCTGTAAGATGATGTTACTGGGTGAGAACACTGCAGCATTTTGCATAATAAACTTCTGAACTAAGAAAAAAAAAAAAAAAAAAAATATATATATATATATATATATATATATATATATATATATATATATTGATGGTGGGCTAGCAGAATGAAAATTGGTGCCTAGAAGCAGATTTTAAAGGCAGTTTCTGGGGCCAGGGAGATGGCTCAGTGCAATAAGCACTTCCCTGGAAAGCGTAAGGGCCTGAGTTCAATTCCCAGTTCCACAAAAATAAATAAATATAAAAAATAAGGGCAGTTTCTCCCACATCTTTTTTCATATCACCCAACAAGCTTCTTCGTGTATTTTGCCAGCGGCAGCACCAGTAAAATGGGCGACATCAAAGAGAGCTCTCTTGAACCATTTATTTCCAATCCAAAATGGAGCTTTATCTCATGTTTTCTCTCTTCCAGACGACTATAATTGCAAAGCAGAGCTTGCCTTGACATCTGGGGACAGGATGGTAGTGTGTTACTACCCCTCTGTGGACATTGCATATGAACACACAAGACCCGTGCCTCAGCCAGATCCTGTCCATAACTGAAGAAACACATGACCAAGTGCTGAAAATCAGATTAGAAGAAAGTGAAAATGAATTCCTCAAGTGAGGACCCGTGATAGAACAACTTAGCAAAGTGTTCTTCAGGACGAAGCATCCTTGGTACCCTCGCAGCCAGTGCCACAGACGTCGTATGAAAGGGAATCCTCCAGAAGACAGACGATATTGAGATTCATGGGGGAATCAAAGAGAAATGTTGTCCTGAACTTATTTTGCCACTGGAAGAAACACGCTAATGCTATATGCTAATATTCAAATAATAAAATGTATTTTCACATACTAAAAAAATAAATAAATACATGAAAAATGTTCAACACTACTAGTAATTCAAGAGATGCAAATTAAACAACACTGAGGCCAGGGAGATGGAATAAGCCTTCCCTGGCAAGCACAATGGCCTGAGTTCAATCCCCAGTTCTGCCAAAAAAAGAAAAACTGAGATTCCACCTGACATCAGAAGCAATGGCTACCATCAAAAAGTCAACCAATAACAAATGCTGGAGGAACTGTGACAAAAAAAAAGTGACCTTTCTCCACTGTTGATGAGAGTGTAGTCTGGTGAAACCACAGTGTAAAGAGTCCTCAAAAAACCAGGGTTAGAGCTGGGGAGATAACTCAGCTGTATCAGTACCTGCCTGGGAAGCACAAGGTCCTGAGTTCGATCCCTGTTCACACAAACACACAAAAAAGTACAACTAGAATTGGAGGTCCCATTTGACCAAATTATACCCTCTGGAATCTTCCCAGAAGGACTAAAAACATCATACACTACCCCTACGATCTCCTATAAATGCAGCTACTTCTACTTACACTTGGCATTTCTTTCCTTGTTGTGCACAAGAATCCAGATTATTTTTGTCTCACTCAACATGTGTCCCCAATTCTGGTAGATAAGACAAGAGGGGACATCTGCAAGGGCCTCTAGGGAGGTGCTGATGGATGGAGAAGCTGGCACTGCTCCTCCCTGCACTTCCTGCCTACAAGGTTTTGAAAGTGATGCCAGCGCGGACCAAGTTGAGAAAGACTACAGGAGTCAAAAGGGGAATGGAGTCTGTCAGAGAAGATCAGAAAAGCCAGGAGGATCCGCACAGACTCTGAGCGAAAAAGAGCAGCCCAGATTCTGGGAGAACACAGCCTCACGCCTGGCCTGAGCCACATCCCTATTTTCCTTCATGGAAACGGGAAGTCTCGGTCCTAGCAGACACTCAGGTCTGTACTATTTTTTTTTTCTTGCAGGACGGGGAATTGAGCTCAGAATCTTGTGCTTGCCAGGCAGGTGCTTATGTGACTGACCTAATCTCCCTGGCCCTTCAGGTCTGTATTACTACAGCTGTTTCTGTTCCAAGGTTCATGGTTTCTGTTCCACGCTGGTGAACTCAAAGAATCAAGTTCAATTAGGGATTTAGTTCTTCCCGCACCAGAGGAAGAGAGGAAGCCGCTCACAGGCTGTGGGCTACATGGTCACAGGCTGAAGAATCTGTGCCCTGTGGGGTGGCGTGCAGGGTAAAGCGGCCTGGAAAGAGGAGTTTCCAACAAACCTAATTCAATTTTTTTTTCCTGCTGTCAAAGTACATCCCCAGGGACCAGGGAGATGGCTCAGTAGGACAAGCACTTCCTTGGGAAGCGCAAGGGCGTGAGTTCAATCCCGGGTTTGGAGGGAGGTTTGGGAAGCACATCCCCAGAGGGCCGGCCAGATAGCTCAGCAGACTACAGTGCCTGCTTAAGCAGACACAAGAACCAGGGTTCGATCCCCAGCATGTGATGCCAGCCCCACTCCCAGGGCACCCTGAGGTGTCAATTGAGACTGGGCATGGTGACACATACCTGTAATCCCAGCGCTTGGGAGGCTGAAAACAGGAAGATCATCATGAGTCTGATCTGCATAGTGAGACCCTGAACACTCTGTACTAAATACATTTAAAAAAAAAAAAAAGTTTATTCCCAGTTTGTGGCCAAATAAGGCCATGACTCAACAGGAAAAAGTTTCCACTAGATCACAGGAGAAAAACAGTTGGGTACCTATCTTAGTCATGTTTGTTTTCATTGCTGAGACAAAGTGTTCAACATTCACACTTAAAGGAGGAAAGCCTTATTTCAGCTCACAGTGTGTAGGGGTTTCAGTCCATCATTAGCTGGCCCCAAAGCAGGGTAGATGGTAAAGGACATCACAAAGGAACCACAGTTCATAACAGGTGTGAGATGGCAAAAACAATGACAGCAGCAACAACCTTCCATCTCTATGTCCTGGCTACTTGCCCTTAGTTCAGACAGTTCTCACAGTAAGAGAGAGAAGGCCTTAATCCTTTTCTTTTTTTTTTTTTTTTTTTTTGCAGTACTGGGGATTGAACTCAGTACCCTGCACTTGCCAGGCAAGTGCTTACTCTACTGAGCTATCTCCCTGGTCCCTTAATCCTATAAACACACCATGAATCAATCTCAGCATCATATACTCTAGGCCCCAGCCACCTCCAAAACCCCACCTATGACCGCATGAGGCTTTGGAGGTATAACAGCCAGGATTGGATACATTGCCCACAGGAGACCAAATTAAAAGGAATTACAGAACTTTTATTAATTAGCCAGCGACCTATGTGTTCCCCTCCCCATCTGGGAAGACACAAAGGCCCAGTTCTTTGTTTCCTACCTGCTTTTATAGTTTTCTTTGTTGCTATGGCAACCTGGCAGGAATGTAGTGCCCCTATATCCTATAGATGCAAGGGCTCGGACAGAGGATTTATGGTTAACCATGGGCAAATAGTCTGTCTCTTATTGCCTTTGAGGGCTGGGGAGATGGCTCAGTAGAGCTTGCTTTCCTGGCAAGCTCAAGGGCTTAAGTTCAATCCCCGGTGCTGAAAAAAAAAAAAAAAAGAATCAGTCTTATTGCCCTAAATGGGTCCTGTCTCTCCTTATCTCTTATGTGTTTGTGCAGTTCTGACAGGGCAGGGGAAGGAGTAAGGAGTGGGGTAATTTAGACAAGGCT
Organism: Ctenomys sociabilis; assembly: GCA_004027165.1. Taxonomy (NCBI): domain Eukaryota; kingdom Metazoa; phylum Chordata; class Mammalia; order Rodentia; family Ctenomyidae; genus Ctenomys; species Ctenomys sociabilis. The sequence continues at coordinate 9,116 of PVKA01044086.1, forward strand.
ACTTCTATGTAAATGGAATTCTACCTCAGTCTCTTCTACTTCTAAAAGTAGGGGGGCCAGCCAAATGGCTCAGTGGATTAAAGCACCTGCAAGCAGGCACAGGGAGCAGGATGTTGATCCCCTGGCCTGCCCTGCTGGCCCTGCCCCCAGGGCACGCTGAGATGGCAATCGAGACTGGGCGCGGTAGTGCAGGCCTGTAATCTTGGCAAGTTGTAAACCGGAGGATCACTGTGAGTCCCATCTGGTAGTGAGACCCTGAACACCCTGTGGACCCTAAAATAGAAAAGAAGGTAAAAATAAAAGTGAATAGGGTATTATGCTAGACGCCATCCCTTACAGAGAGACACTGAAATACAAGCATAACACTACCAAACTATTTTGTCAGTATGCAAACATAAATGGTTGATTCCTTTCCTACCACTGCATGCAATCTTGATAGTTAAGGTGCCTGGTCCTTCCTTAACTAAATGAGTAGCCTCTTGACCCAATTAAGGCCTTGTGAACTCTAATCCATTTTCATTTGAGCACAGTGATGCAAGAATGGAAAAATTAACATTTGGTCTCCTTCTCTCTATTCATCGGGCTTTATCATGACAATCACAGGAATGTAAAATATGTATGGAAATTGATGAGTGCCGGCTTGAAGTTTGTAGAATAATGATGACATCAAGGAGATTTAGTTTCCTTTCAAAATTGTCTGAGGGGGCAGGGGAGATGGCTCAGTGGAATAAGCACTTCCCTGGCAAGCGCAAGGGTTTGAGTTCAATCCCCGGTTCCACCAAAAAAAAAAAAAAAAAAAAAAAATTGTCTGAGGTTTGATGACAAAACCACCAACCAAGATAAAAAAGGAACTGAACTCAGGGTTTGAAAATTTCTGGGGAACTATCAAGCAATTTGCATACCATCTGTGTTCATGACCGCTGGTGAACATCTTGCAGCATTTCATGATTGCTATAACTTCAGGCAGTGTTATAGCAACCTTCAAAATACAGCATCACAATGTATAACTTTGGGGGGCTGGCCTGATAGCTCAGCAGATTAAAGCACCTGTGTAGGCAGAGTGCGGTGGCTGGGGTCCGATCCCAGGCATGCCATACCGGCCCCGCCCTCGGGGCACACTGAGATGGCAGTTGAGGCTGGTCATAGGGATGCGTGCCTGTAATCCCAGCACTTGGGAGGCTGAAAACAGGAGGATCACTGAGTCCGATCTGTATAGTGAGACCCTGTAGACCTTGTCCTAAATATATAAAATGTAGATGTAAAGACATTATGCCTTCAATTTAGAAATCTTTCCTGGAAATCTGCCACCAGGTCTGTATTTCTAGTAATAAACAAAATGATGTTGAGGACAGACTCATTACCCCCATGTCCCAAACTAATCGGAATGTGACAGGTAACAATTGGCTCGCCAGTTTCCAATTGACGTTACATTTGCTGACAGAGGACACGTTGACCAGTGTAGGAACTGTCCATGGGAGCAAAGCATGTCCAAGGGGAAATGTTGCAATTTCAAAACAGAGAATTGAAGTAAAGATTATTTTTTTTCTAAGAGTTCTACTGGTATTTTCACTGTAGTTTATACAGTAATTTAGTTCTGAGGTTAACTTTTAGGTTTTGTAAGCAAGTACATAGCTGATGTAAAAGTGTTGATGTCTACCATAAATGCATGATACATATCAAGAATGTAATACTTAATTTTATTAATATCTTATGGTCTTATTGACTATACACTGCATAATATAGTAAGAACCTCAACACTAATCAGACCAGGGCTGGGGATGTAGCTCAGTGGCACAAGTGCCTGCCTGGCAAGTGCAAGGTCTTGAGTTCAATTCCCAATACTCAAAAACATAAAGAGCAAGACCAACAAGATGCCAAGGATGTTCACCTTGGTTTTTTTTTTTTTTGTTGTTTTTGTTTTTGCAGAACCTGAGATTGAACTCAGGCCCTGATGCTTGCCAGGCAAGCACTTATCCTACTGAGCCATCTCCCCAGCCCGAGGATGTTCTAAAACAAACAAACAAAAAAAAAAAAAAAAATAGAAAAAGAAAAAGAAAACCAGGGCCAGAGACATGGCTCAGTAGAATAAGTGCTTCCCTGGCAAATTCAAGGGCCTGAGTTCAATCCCCAGTTCTGCCAAAAAAAAGAAAAGAAAAAAACCAGGAAAGCAAACACATATGTTGTCTATGTAAGTGATATGTGTGTATGAAATGGCCTGGACTCGCTATGTAGCCTAGGCTGGCTTCCAACTCATGGAAACCCTCCTGCCTCAGCCTTCAAAGTGCTGGCATTGCAGGCTCATGCCATCCATCATGCCCAGCTTGCTGTAGAGTTCTGTCGGTGTCTTCATTGTGGTTCACATACGTTACACTTTTGTGAAGCTAGTAATGCCATATTAATATGCTGAGCTGTAAAAGGCCCAAGTCAACAACTTCTGACAATTGTCAGCTCAGCTGATAACCCACTACCATTATGGGCTATTGAACTATAGGTTCACATTGAAAATCAATGTGTTTTGGGCCAGGGAGATAGCTCAGTAGAATAAGTGCTTGCCTGGCAAGTGCAGGGTCCTGAGTTCAGTTCCTGGTACAACAACAACAAGAAAAAGAAGACAGAAAAGGGCTTAACTTTGGGGAATGTCTTATTTTTTCACATATAACAATCTACATTTATTTGCATACAAAAATCTACAATTAGCTAGGTGCATCTGTAATCAAGCACTCAGAAGGCTGAGGCAGGAGGATCAATGAGAGCTCAAGACTAACCAAAATGAGTTAAGGCCTGAACTGCCTTAACCCAAAACCCTATAAAAATCTACATTTATTCAAATACAGTCACATCATTTTCTTCTGGAACATCATCATAACTCTCTCAACCCTGAGCTCAGGATGGATTTTTCTTTCAACTCCATTGCCTGTAGATACTGTCAGAGCCATCTGTTTGGCCAAGGTTCTCCTATGCCCCAAAATAAGATTGTTTGAATCAGTCGATGTGTGTTGTTTAACGAAGCATCCCATTCCAACTCTCCCCTGACAGGGGCTTTGCCGGATAGCTCAGTTGTTTAAAACACTGCTTGCATAAATGCAAGCATGCACATTGGACTGCAGTTCAATTCCCAGCTCCAGGAGCTGTAAAAGAACTGCCCTTAAGGCAGCCTGAAGTAACCAAAAAAAAAAAGAATTCTTCTCAAATTTTGGGGTCCTGCCTATTAGCTCAGTTGTTTACGTGCCTGATTAAGCAAAGCAGTCAGGCTCAGGATTCTGTGTTGATCCCCAGATCCCCATGCCTTACCAGACCTGCCTTTAAGGCATCCTGAGCCAGTCAAAAAAAAAAAAAAAAAATCCTTCCAACTCTCCCCTGACAAAAGCTCCTCTATGTTATGTTGCAAAATGCTTTTCGTCTATGCTTTGTTCTCATCTCCTTCAGTTATAAATAAGTAACAGTAGAGAATCCCTCCAGGCTCTCGTCTCGATCCAAGAAGTCGATATTTGTAATCCCAACGATACATTATTGGAATCCACCAAGTTAATTCCAATCTACCACTCCCACCAGTGCAACCCATGGAAAAAGTAAAGACACTAAACATATTTATAATTATTAGGGAGCCAAGGGGTCCTAAGTCCAGCCATGAAGATGGCTTTCTAGAACAAAGAGACTGACCCAGGGCCCATACCTGGGTTTTATTCAGCAGAGAAGGAGAAGTGGCTTGAAAAAAAGAATTGTGGGAAATAGGTGAGTACTATGAGCTGGGCTAGGTAGGAGGCCTGCATTTACCTCTGCCTATACAGAGAGTATATGCAGAGAAAGTAATCTATATTATGCTGTTGAGATAGTATCTAATATTTCGGGAGTCTGGTGCTTTGGCTCTGATGTGTAATCTTTCAAGCCCCAAGAAGTCCTCTACCTCGAGGCTCAATCCCAACTGACAGCATGGAGCAAGAGCATGGAGCACTGGCTCTTCATCCTGTCTCGACCCAGCTCATATTGGTGAGCAGCAGGTGTGGGTTGTCAGGGAAACGTGCATGCCCTCTTCAGAGACTACCACCAGCACCTCAGCTAGACCAGTATGTGTTGCTTCAGGATAAAGAGAAGCTCTAGCCAGCTCTGTACATACCAATACAAGGAAATAGGGTCAGGCTCAGACAGAATGGAGACGATCGCTCTTCTTTCGAGGAGAGCTGCTCAGGTGGTCCTCCACAAATAACCACAGAGGTCTCGGTGGGTTGCTGTTTCCATGCAGCTCTCTTATGCCCATGAAGCAGCCACTATGAGTTCTCAGCAACTGGATTAATTCTCCAAGCAATTTTCCTCAGCCTCTGTGTAGTCACAGCTGCAACCATGGCACAGTACTGGCAAATGGACCCACCAGCTTTGTACCGAGCTACACCTCCAGCCCACCTAATGAGTTAATTATAGTCTGCGTCACTAAATTGCCCAGATTGGGCTCACTCTTGCAATCCTCCTGTCTTGGCCTCTAAGAGTATTGGGTGAGTTAATGGTTGTTAATGGTTGTTTGTTTGTTTGTTTTAATGTACTTGTTGTTAAGGGTCTCACTACGAATCTCGGACTTGTAGTGATCCTCCTGTCTCAGCCTTCCCAACGTTGGGATTATAGGTATGCATCACCAGGCCCAGACTCTGTAGCCAGCTCAGCATGCCTTGGGCATGGGGCCCGTGCTGCATGTGGTGACAGGTATCAAACCCCAGTCCCTGTGCTTGCCTAAGCTTCCCTAAGCAGGTTAGCAGTTTTACATACCTACTATTACCTACCATTGAGCATATCCAGGATGTCATCCTTCTGTTTCTTGCTGCTGTTGTTAGGAGCTTCTGCTTTCTCTCCAGGGGCCAGGACAAGCTGTCACCTGTTCTCGAAGCTGCCTGATCTTCCTGCTCACACTCAAGCTGTTGCACTTCACTCCATTGTGGTTCCCACTCTGTGGCCTTACTGCTTGTGTGCATAGTGCCTCAGTGTAGTGGATTGAAAGTAGTTTTGAATCATTGGTGTGTGTATTTCCAGGAATGAATCTGGTACATGCTACATTAAAAGAATTTTAGCAAAATGTTGACTGAATAGATACCCAAGGCTTCATCGTTGAACAAAGCAAAGCACATATTCCACTATTCCACTTGTCAGCAGTGCAGAGGGCAGAGAGAGAGAGAGAGAGAGAGAGAGAGAGAGAGAGAGAGAGAGAGGAGACAGACAGACAGAGAGAGAGAGACAGAGAGACAGAGAGACAGAGAGAGACAGAGAGAGAAAGAAAGAAGAAAGAAAGAAAGAAAGAAAGAAAGAAAGAAAGAAAGAAAGAAAGAAAGAAAGAAAGAAAGAAAGAAAGAAAGAAAGAAAGAAAGAAAGAAAGAAGAAAGGCAGTCTGGGAAGAAAGCACTTGCCTGGCAAGTACAAGGTCCTGGGTTCAATCCCTGGTACTGCCAAAAAAAAAAAAAGGGGAGAGAGATAAAAGAGTAGGTTAAGAATGCCATTGTAGGTCTACCAGCTCCTACTCCTTTATTCCAAAAAAGACTCCTTTCTCTGACTGTAAAAAGGCCAATGAAGCCTAGGTAAGTTACAGTGGATGATTCCATTGTCTCTTCTGTCCCTGAAAACAAAAATTAGTCTTCTGATAGAAAAATATAAGAACCACTGGAACCGAAGGCATGGAGATGCATGGCTATAATCCCAGCACTCTGGGAGGCTGAGACAACAGGACTACAGTTCCAGCCCAGCTTGGACAAGTAACGATTTAATCTCAAAATAAAATATAAAAATGACTGGGATTCGATCCCCAATCCCCAGCGTGTTGTGCCGGCCCTGTCCTGGGGGCATCCTGAGAGGTGATTGAGACTGGACATGGTGGTCCACTCTTATAATCCCAGCTGTTGGGAGGAGAATCACTACAAAGTCCAATCTATGCAGTGAAACCCTATAGGCCCTGTAGACCCTGCACTAAAATACAAAAAGAAAAATGAAAATAAAAGTGAACTGGGATTATAGTTCAGTATGGGGGTCTGGGGTTCAGTACACAGTATGGAACAAATAAACATGTAACAGAGAACAGAAACAATAAATGTGGCTTGAACTGGGAAGGAAGAAAGCCAGATCTTGAGAGCATCTATAAGGAAGGAGCTTGCTGCTTCTGATGCTTCAGGCCCACAGACAGAGCAAGAGGAAGTGTGGCCTACCGCAGGCTATGGGAGCTAGAGAGCTGCGGGTCTGGCTCTTTCTCCAGAATCTTGACTAGAAAAGTTGTGTGGGTGTTCAAGAATAGGAAGGCCTCAGTTTGGAATGAGAGAAGAGGTTGGAACAATGCCCAGTTAGAACGCAGGAGAGAAGAGATGGGTTTTGGGAGGATTTCTAAAAGTAGGAAAAGGAGGATGAATTCAGATATAGCTATGGGAATTAACAGGCTGACCTGAACAACATGACTAATAAGGAAGAACAGGTAGATATAAGTTGAAGGCTCACTTAAAGAGGTAGTTGCTTCAGAATAACTTTAACTACAAGGCATAGGTGACAAAAGCATCCCAGTGTTTTTCTACAGAAAGGACAGAAATCACATGGCATATTCTGACCTACTTGTTAAGGTAGAAATAGAAAATACTGAAATACAATGCTTAATTCTTTTCCTTTATCTCATTTTTCTTTTATTAGTGTACATTTGTTCTACAGAGTCTTTGGTTTCTGTATGGTACATTTGCATCTGTGGATAACATAGGTTAATCACCTTTAAAAAAAAAAAGCCCTGGTTGGTCGAGACGGCATCTAGCGAGGTTCTGCTTAGAAACGCCGGAGTGGGAACCTTCTCGTTGTTGCCCACACACTAACAATGGACACTCAGCAGGACGTTCAACCTCCAAAGCAACAGCCAATGATATATATCTGTGGAGAATGTCACACAGAAAATGAAATTAAATCCAGGGATCCAATCAGATGTAGAGAATGTGGATACAGAATAATGTACAAGAAAAGAACTAAAAGATTGGTGGTTTTTGATGCTCGGTGAAACATGGGAATTCAGAGAAGTGTCTTTTTGGTACCTGGATTTGCCCCTTCAGGAGTCTTATATAAGTTTGGATTTGACACACTCATGAATACAACTATATACATGATTTCATTTTCAAAAGATTGTATTAGGTATCTAAATACAGTTTGTGTAAAGAATTTTTTGTTCAGTTATATGACTTGTAATTTAATTTTATTATGTATGTAATATGACAATAAAGGTTAAAATTGTTTGCCCAAACCATACTTTTAATAAAATTTATTAAAAACTCCTAAAAAAAAAAAAA
>PVKA01044087.1:2500-16379 GCA_004027165.1 Ctenomys sociabilis
CAGCAGTATTTCCTGACTAGCAGAAAGGGACCCAAAAGTAGGCTGAACCCACTTCTCAAAGGAAGGTTGCTTGGGTTTAACTCTTTTTTTTTTTTTTTTTTTTTTTTTTTTTGGTACTAGGAATCAAACTCAGAACTTGTGCTTGCCAGGCAGGTGCTTGTGCCACTGAGCCATCTTGCTGGCCCACAAAGGAAGTTTTTATAGAGCAAAATCAAAAGGTGAGTACAACATGGGTCAGAACAATGTTCAACCAATAAGATAACACATATAGCTGTTTAGGTAATATTAATGCAGTGGAGAAGCAGATCATATGGCAAGTGTATGTGGAAAGAACAAGGGCTTTCTTTAGGAAGGGATGGACCAAGAGGTCCTCGTTACCCACCTGGGTGACTGATATCTATCTAGACTTTATTTGACCTGGTGATGCCAACTATTGTACAATCCTCAGTTCATTGCTTACCCCTCAGGGAGGGAGGGAGGCCTGGCCTTGGACAGGTATGCCTTCAGCCACAGTTGCCATGCATGCTCTTCCTCTCCATGGACTCCCTTGATGTCCTAGCCCTGTTGACTGTCTAGAATACTTCTGCGCAGCTTTCTACCTAACTCAGCTGTCCATGATGCCAGTGCCTAACAGACAGATCTCAGCAAATGTTTACTGAAGAGTCTTTTTATTTGTTTTCAAGCTGGACAACAATAGGTCACCACTTCTGTCCTGGGACCACACATAAGCAGCCTTAAAATGCCCTAAGAAATGCAGCACAAAACAAACAATGCTAAGAAGATGATCTCTAGTGCTAGCAAAGGTGAAGCTTGAAGGAGGCATGGAAGTGGAACATCCTGGAGTTACAGGTGGAGGGAACAGTGTGGAGGCCTAAGACAGTGCTTGGCATTTTAAGGAAGAATGAGGAGTCCAATATAGCACCCACAAGGGGCCATGAAAGGAGCGTGTAGGCCATGTGGGATGCTGTAGACCATGGTAAATACATAAGGTTTCTTGAGTGAGGTCAGAAGCTACTGTAGGGCTCTTCCCCTAAGAACAACAGGATCTGTTTTATAGGCTTGCTCACTTTCTTTCTTTTTGGTACAAACATTCTTTTATAATAGGCCAGGATATCTGTTATCCCAACAGTACAAAAAGAAAACAGATACCAATTAGTAACAAGGGTTAGTTAGAATTACAAAACTAAGTAAATGTGTATTTAAATCCTTTTATTTCCACTCTATCCTTTGGCTGAATTGTATCAATATAATATCTGCCCTTCATAATCCTTCTTATGAAAGGCATCACTCCCCTGTCACTCAAACCAAACTTCCTCCTTCTCCTCCAGGTCTATCCCTACCTCTACTCAGGAGCTATCGACAAGACAGCTTTCTGTGTTTCTCTGGAATTAGTCTCTTCTTTCTTAGAGTTCCTATTTGCAACTTATTTTCTTCATCAGTGTGGCATGTGAAATTCTAACTGCTCTGTTCCAGGTCTTTCTCTCTCAGTCAGTGGTGACAGCTCCAATTTGTTTGCTTTTGTAGCTCTTGTGTCACAGTCTTATTCACAGTAGCATAAATGTGACTCTTAGTGTCTCCCTGCTCAATAGCAATGGGTTTAAAATGCGCATGCAAAGCTTGGTATTGAAATTTCATTGCGGCCAATGTTTTTTAACAATGTAAATGGATTTTTCTCTCCTACTGAATCAGGTTGATTAGTCTTGGTTTCACATTCCAGCCTATACTGAGTGTCATCCATATCAGAGTCAGCTTTCTACAACATCAGTTCCAGCTTATGGACCTCTGCCTCCACGTTGAGCAGTTGACTGTTCTATAGTTTTATATGGTTGCTCAGTAGCAGCAGTGTAGGACACAGTGGAGAAACAGGGTTAATAAGTTATTGGTTACTGTTGCTTGTGAATGTGGATTCCAGAATCTTCAACATCCAGAGCTCTTACTGCTGCTGCTAAGGAAGAGAGAGTAGCCTAGGAATAGGAGTAGAAAGTAAAGTTCCTCTTCCGCTCCACCACTCAATCCTCCCTATCCTAAAAGGTTTTCCGGCCTCAGTGGCTGTCAGAGGTGAATGGGTTAAGCTTCAGCTCAGCCACCCTTTTCCTAATCTGGTTCTTCCTGTGGTTTCCCCTTGCCAAAAAGGAAGCAATCCTATCAGTCCTGGGGAGAGCTAATGCTGCTGTCGCATCCACTGGTTAAAAACCCTAACGTTTGTGCATACCCTTTGGAACTTCTGACTGAATCCTCGAAATTTTTTTCTCCAGGTAGCTGAAGATATTTTAGACAAGAGTTAATCTTTTACTTCTCCAATTAAACATTTTCTAACAAGAAGAACCATGAAGACAGCACTCTCCATCTGCTGCTTTCTGTGCCTTCTGCCATTCAGCTTTAGTGCAACTAGAAGATACTATCTGGGTGCTGTGGAACTATCCTGGGACTATCTGCAAAGTGACCTACTCAGTCAGCTGCATGTGCAGACCAGGTAAGCCATATTCCGTGCAGTCTGATAAGGGACCACCATTAAGGGGATATGACTTGCTTGGACAGGCTACTTTGGCTGTGATGCCTAGTTAAACCAAAACCCTTTACCACATAATGTGTGCATCCATCTGTGTCATTAGCACAAGCTCTTCTTTCCTGAGATCTCACCTGTTAATTGATAGATCGTGCTGCTTGGGCCATTGGATCTTTTTGTCACATGCTACTACTATGAAATCTAGGTAATAGGACAGAGGGAGGATGAATGGTAAGGAGTATTAGACAGAAAATCAACTTCCCATGGCTAAGCTTCCATTAAGCTTGTATTAAGCTTCACTTAATATTAACAAGTTGGGTTTCCAGTTCTCTGGTGTGTGTGGTGTGTTTTTAATATAATATTAATCATGAATTCAAAAGCTTTTTGTCTTCTGGGAGTTACAGTACATATGAGAAGAATAGATTATTAAAATAACCTTTTCAGTATGGTCATTGATGTATTCATATTTTTTTTGGTGGAACTGGGGATTGAACTCAGGCCCTTGCACTTGCCAGGGAAGCACCGATTCTGCTGAACCATCTCCCCGGCCCCCGTATTCATATTTTTATTTATCTTCTTCAGTCAGTTTTGGATATGTATTCCTAGAAAGCACTATACTAGACTTGTTAGTGTGCAGTTATTGAATTTCATTACGATCATTGTGATTTAATTAAACTGATCTGTGTCTGTAGTTACCTTGCGTGTTTCATGCCTTGCATGGTGTGTTCCTCTCTCCCTCTTCTTCTCTCTCCCTCCCCGTCACTTCTCTTTCTGTCTCCCTTCCTCTCACCTCTCTCTTTCTCCCTCACTCTCTTCATCTCCCACTTTTTCTCCTTTTCCCTCTTTTTTCCATCACCCCTCTCTTTTAAAAATAATACATCAATAGGTTTTTTTATTATTTTATCAGTTTTGTCCAGAACCATCTTTTGGTGTGCTTTATCAATTTTTGGTTTTTGTTGTTGTTGCATCAGTTTCTGCTCTTTCATTTTTTTTTCTAATTTCATTTAGTTCTTTTTTAGTATTTTGACCTACTGAGTTGAATGTTGAAATTACTTATTTAAAATTTTGTTTTGTTTTCTTTAAACATGTATTTAAAAGATTTAAATCCAATGCCAGTGTACATATGCATGTGTGATGCCAATGTGAATGCATTCTGTATATGTCACACTCCTTTTGGTTCTTTGTTTTTGGCTCTCCACTAACTTCTACATCGGCTCCCTTCTTGCTCCTTCTACCCAGGTAGCTACAGTACAATATATATTTACACACACACACACACACACACACACACACATTTGTTCCACTCATTAACACTTAATAAAATTGTCTCTAAGTCAAAACGCATACTTTTCATTCCTTCTTTTTCATGTGTATGCAAGATTCCATAGTAAGACTATACCATAATTTAGTCAATACATTCATCTTATTCTCTTGTTTGCCTCCAGTTTCTGTATTTTTTTTTAATTTTAGGGAAGGGTCTACAGGATGTTCAGGGTCTCACTACTAGATATGACTTGTAGTGATCTGCCTGTTTACAGCCCCCCAAGAGCTGGGATTATAGGTGCTTGCCAACACATCCAGTCTCAATCAGCATGCCCTGGGGGCAGGGCCAGAACAGCAGACTGGGGATCAAACCCCTGGCCCCTGCGCCTGCTTGCAGGCACTTTAATCCACTGAGCTATTTGGCAGGCCCTCAGTTCCTGTATTATTATATACTGATTATTTAATTTCTATAGAATAGATTTTCAGATGATCTTGCTGGAAGAAAGGGAGTATATTTTTTCTTTCCTTAATTTCCAAAAGGGCCAGAACTCTTTACATCTTTTTTGTTCTTTCGATGCAGGTTCTCCTTACACAGTTCATACTTGTAGTGATCCCCCTGGCTCAGCCTCCCCTGTGCTGGGATTACCATCATGCACCACCATGCCTTTTGAGCTGGCAAGGACTGTGGTACCAGAGATCCAGCTAGGGTTCTTGTTCTTGACAGGAAGGCACTTCTGTCACCGAGCTATCTTCCCAGCTCTCTTTACGTATTTCTATCAGCAATGTGTGGGAGTGCCCTTCTCTCTGCATTTCTATTAGCAGTAAGTTTGATCTTGATTTTTTTTAACTTTTGCCACCTTTATAGGTGTACAATGATATTGCATCATTACTTTAATTGCATTCCTTTTAATTCTAATGAGACAACATTTTTTAAAATGCTGACTTGGTCCGGACAAATAATTCGGCAAATTAAAGCCCTTGCTTAGGCAGATGCAGCTGCTGGGGTTCAATCCCCACATGCTGTGCCAGCCCGCCCCCGGGGCCTCTGAGATGGCGATTGAGACTGGGCGTGGTGGCCATGCCTGTGATCCCAGTGCTTGGGAGGCTGAACACAGGCACATCACTATGAATCTGATCTACGCAGTGAGATCCCACAGACCCTGTAGGCCCTGTACTAAATACAAAAAAGAAAATGCCGACAGGCTAGTGGATTTATTTTGGGGAAACCATTTACATATCTTTTCATTGGGGGGGCATTACATTTTAATTAATTATGAAACCCTTTTATTGTTATAAATATTAACTTTTCCTCATGTATATTACAATTTTCCCCAACATCTAATGTTTTTCTATTGCTTTTGTTTGTAACTCTTAAGAAGGTTTTAATTTCTATAGCCAAAATGCCATTTCTTTCACATCTTCAGAGTTGGCAACGTTAGTTAAAGTATCTTCCATACCTCAAGGCTGTAAATGTATTCTCCCACATTTTCTTGCAAGATTTTTCATGCTTTGCTTCTTATTTTTAATGTGTTAAATCCATGTGCTGGTTTTTGCATGCCTGTTTAGCTTTATTTCCATCTAGGTCAATTTGACCATCTATCAAACAATGCCACAAATTTGGATCAACATATTCATCATACAGATTCTCACATATTACTGTCTATTTCTGCATTCACAGCGCTGTTTCATTGACCTCCAGTTATCTGGCTATACCAATATCATATTGAGGTTATTACAGTGCATCTGCCACACCTTCTGATACCTGATCAGTGAAAGCAATTTTGGCTGAGGTTTTCATTTAACCTTTATTAGCTATTCTTAGGCATTTATTCTTCCCTAAGATGGTTTTCCAATTAAAAAGTCAAGTGCTGTTAGGATTCTAACTGCAATTTCATTAAATTTACACCTTAATTTTGATAAAACAATAAATTTAAGTAATTTTATCATCAGAATTATCCCTATGCAGTTTGTGTGTGTTGCTGTTATTGTAAAATAGTTTTCCCTTATTTCGCTTCTAAATGCTTAATATCAAAATGGTGAAAAGCTATTGGTCACATGTACTTTGTTTGTTCATATATACTTACTGTAAATCTAGCCCCCAGTATTCGTTGGCTATCCTGTGACTCAGACGCAATGCCTGACACCCAGAACTTAGAGAGGCATTTGTCTATTCAGCCCTTAGTGTCAAGTATTTGGTCTGAGGTTGGCTGCTCTGCCGCTGAAGCCTCACGGCGGAAGGGCGTGGTGAAGCAAAGCTGCATAGTTTGTGGCAGCTGGGAGGGAGAGCTGGGGAATAGTTGTAGAAAGGGAGGGGCCAGGGCCCAGAGGTAGACCGAATGCCACGCCCCCAGGGCCCACCCATCCCATCCCATCCCATCCCACAAGTGTGCTCTACCAGTGCCCCGGACTGTGCCAGTCTACCAATCAAGTTGGCACAGTCAGGCTTAAAGTTTGTATTTCCTTGTCTAATTCTCTTATTATTTTAATAATTTTACCCTACAGTCTCTGTGTGTATCAACTCATGCCAGCAAAATGAGACACATTTTAGTTCTTTTCCAGTGTTTATAGCTAGTTGCTCCATTTTCTTGCCTTATTAAATTTATTAGAAAACATGAGAAATGTTAAATAATGATGGAAAATGGCATTTCTATTTATCTAGGGTTTTATTTTCAATGTTTGGCTATTTAGAGTAGCATTTGCCATTTATTTTTAGTAAATGGGCTTTGTTACTTCTATTTCCATTTGCCATTTGCCATAGTGTTTTTATTGTAAATATTTTTTTTTTTCAGAACTGGGGATTGAACTCAGGTCCTTGTGCTTGCCAGGCAAGTGCTTATTCTACTGAGCCATCTCCTCAGCCCGTAAATAACTTTTTGGAAAAGAAAATAATAACTTTTTGGGGCAGAGGTGTTGCTCGGTGATAAAGCACTTACTTAGTATGTGTGCAAGGTCCTGGGTTCCAACTCCAGCACTGAAAATAAATAAATAAACAAACAAATAAATAGGTGACTTTTTAAATCTAACATCAGCTAACTGTGATGGTGTATACCTGTCATCCCAGTAGTTGGGAGGCTGAGGCAAGAGGATTTCTGCCAGTTCAAGGCCAGACTGAATTGCATAGTGAGACCCTGTCTCAAAAAGAAAACAAAATAATGCAGCAGCATCTGAATTATCTTCTTTAATATATTGATGGATAAATAGTTTATGCTAGTAGATTGCCTGATACTGAATGCTCTTATTTTCTTGGAGTACAATTTAGTATTCATGTAATTTGATTATCGCTAGGTTCTATGTGCTAAGATTTCTTTAAAAATTATATACCTTAATATGTAGAATTAGACTTATAGCTCTCTTATTTTGCTATTATTATTGGATATTGATATTAAATGTTCTTAGATTTATGAAATAAATTGATGAATGGGCCATCCTTTTCTCTTGCATAAAACAGCTCAGTTAAAGTTAGTGTTAAATATTGTTGCAAAATGATATGTCTCATTTACGAATCTACCCTGTCCTAGGGACATTTCAAATATTTTAAATTGCTTTTCCAGTTGGAAACTCCTTTAGATTTCCAGCTTTGTAGCAGCAGGCTTGCATATAGTGCCTCGTCGCTATCCTTTTACTCCACATTTTTTGTAGCGACCTGCATTTGTTCATTCCTACATTCCTGTGTCTTTGAGATTTATTTCTTCATTTTTCTATGAATAAGCTTGCCAGGGATTTATCCATTTTTATTACTAGCGGTGGTATTTTCAAACAATTATCTTTTGGGTTTATTTGTTCCTCCTATTTACTTCTAAATATGTAATTTATTTTTGATTTTATATTTTTATCTTCTTATTGTTCCTAATACCTAGTAAAAGTATGTTTTTCCCCTCATTTCTGTCTTCTTTTATATAGTGAAGGAAGATGAGCCCATATTTCTTTCTCTGGAAACACCTTTTTTATGTCCCAGAGCTTTCATTAGAAAGGAGAGGCCTTGTTTTCACTGATTCATTAACTGTGCTCTCTTCCTAGTATGCAGCTATGCACTGTGCTCACAACTGTTCCTTAGGCAAGAAGACTTGGAATGTTCATTTTTGCTTAAGGAATCTCACTGTTTATCAATGGTCAAAATATATATATATATATATATATATATATTTTTTTTTTTTTTTTGGTGGAACCTGGGATTGAACTCAGGCCCTTATGCTTGCCAGGGAAGCACTTATTCCACTGAGCCATCTCCCTGGCCCATCAATGGTCAAAATAAAACAAACCAAGGTTTCTTATATTCCACCTTCCGTTCTTTCATGACTGAGTAACGTTTTGCCTCTCTATGGGCATTTTGTCTATTATGAAAAATGCTGCTATGAACATTCAATGTAGAAATATTCTTTGTGAGAACATATGCTTTCATTTCTCTTACATATACACTGAGGAATAGAGTTGCTAGGTCATACGAGAATTCTGTATTATACAGTTTTTCATTCCCCCTCGCAGTGAATGAGGCTTCCAGTTTGCTCACATCCTCATCAACATTTGTTACGGTCTCTCTCTTTTTTACTATAGCCATCTCAGTGAGAATGAAGTGGTATCTCATTATGCTTTGGACTCGTATGGCTCTGACGACTTTCCATGTGGTTAGTGCTCATCTGTGTATCTTCTTTGGAGAAATGTCTATTCAAATTCTTTGCCTGTTTTTAAATTGGGTTATTTGTCTATTTTGGTATTGATCTGTAAAAGTTCTTTTTAAAAAATTAAAAATCTTTTATGTATGTATTTGTGTGTTTTTTATTTGGTCCAGGGTCTCCCTATGCAGTTCAAACTCCTAGTGATTCTCCCATGTCAGGCTCCCTTAGTGCTGGGATTATAGGTGTGTGCCACCACAGCACACCCAGAGGTCCAGAGCCAGCGTGGCATACGGTACTGGGATCAAACTTGATCCTTGCACTTGCCAGGCAGGTGCTCAGACCACTGAGCTATCTCCCCAGCCTTGTAAAAGTTCTTTATATCGTCCCAATGTTGCACCTTTATCAGATGTGCTACATGGAATTATTTTTCCCATTCTGTGGATAGTGTTTTCATTTTCCTAAGAGAATCCTTTGAAACACAAAGTTTTCATTTTCATTTTCGATGATTTTTTTTCCTTTCATTTGCTTGTCTTTTTGATGCTGTATGTAAGAATTTACTGCCAAACTTAAGGTCATGAAGATTCCTCCACCTATATTTTCTTCTAAGGAATTTTTAACTTCTACATTAAAGTATTTGATCTACTTTGAGTTAATTATTCTATATGGTATAAGGACAAGATCCAAATCATTTTATAGTTTATGTAGCTCGCAGTTGATTCCCGTTAATGATCTTAGAGTAGAGGCCTAGATGATCAGTGGCCAGGTATCTAACTGAATAATTAATCACTTATCTGTTAACATTGGTCTTATAAAAATATCAATGTTGTACATCATACACTGTACTTGACATGTTAGTCAGAGGTGTTATGAATAATAAAGTTACAAAACTGAATTTAATGGAGTAAATAATTCATTTGTCTAGTAGCTTTCTGTTATTCTGCAAAAAGTCATATATATGTATGAGGAGAATTTGGTAGATGTTTTATTTTGGTGATACTCTTTTATCATCTAAATTATTTTGATACTGATTAACAGGATGAGCTGCCTCTGGACACATCCTGACAGCCTCTGCCAAAGTTTGAAGTAAACAGCTGGGGAAATTCACTTTTCCATTATCTGTTCCTGCAGCTGCTTAGCTTCTTGTAAGTGAGGGTCAGGGAACATAATAGGTGTTCCGATTGGTTTTAGATAAACCGTGAAAGAACAATTTGTGTCACGGACAATTGTTTCCAAGTACACTTGGCAAGATTTAGACATTGAATTCCAAGGGAAATACACACACACACACACACACACACACACACACACACGTGCGCACACAACCCACGAAAGTTAAGAACAGTGCAAAACCTGTGAACCGGGGAACATTTTGTCACTTACTGTGCAGGCAAGTACATCACATGTTTCTGCTGTAGGGAGAAAATATTCATTCTGGTGGAAAAGATTTCAGAAGGGGATGTTATATATTGCTCTGTATGTTTTTTTTTTTTTTTTTTTTTTTTTTTGGTGGAACCGGGGATTGAACTCAGGCCCTTGCGCTTGCCAGGGAAGTGCTTATTCCACTGAGCCATTTTCCCAACCCCCTATTGCTCTGTATAGGCTCATCTTAGCATTGAGTTGCAGACCTGGAAAAAACTGATGCTCTTAAGAATTTTTCCAGTTGAGTAGAAACTCCTTCCCTGAGCCACATTTTGCTTGACTAGGATCTAAACTTTCTGAGTTTTTGTCTTAAGTCTTGCTTCTCTAGTTACCCTGTTTTCACTCTTCCCTGAACAAAGAAAGTGTTTCTGTGTGCTCTTCATTCATCCTGTTCTTTTTGTTCTTCCAAGACCTTGCTCTAGAAAAAATTATCTATATGTCTTATATCTTGAATTTTTATGTTTGTATTTTGATACAGGATCTTGCTATGCAGTTCGTGCTGGCCTTTTGCTCACTTTATAGCACAGGCTGGTCTCAAATTCACAGTGATCCTCCTCCCTCAGCCTCTGGAGAGCTGGGATTACAGGTTCTCACCACCATGTCTAGGTATATCTTGATTTTAGTCTGAGCTATTTAAACCAAAATTACTGTGGTAGCTTAAATCAGAACATCCATCTCTGAATATGGGTCTGAATCTGAATAAAATCAGTGTCAAGTTTGGAAAAAGTCATTCAGGTTGACTCGACAGAACCAGGAGATGTAAAAATATTAAACTAGAGTTTTATTTTGAATGTGGAAGGCCATAATTCTCAGAAGCAGGGGGAAAGATGCCTACCGGGACAAATGGGCTCAGAGTAGGAGTGGTACTTCATGAATGATGTTAAATGACTGAAGATGAATTTTTAAAGATGGGTGTTAGGCTATTTTATTTTATTCTATATACTTGGTCCAAGGTCTCACTATGCAGCTCATACTCATAGTGACCCTCCTCTTTTCAACCTCCCCAGCACTGCGATTATAGGCATGCATCCCCACACCTGGTCTGGGTGGCCAGCTCAACATGCCTGGCAGCAGGGCCACCTTGGTATACGGTGCCAGGATCAAATTCTGATCTCTGTGTTTGCCTAAGTAGGCTCTTAGACTGCTGAGCTGTTTTTCCGGCTCTAGGGTATTTTAAAATAGGAGTTAATGCAATATGAATAAACGTTTCAGGGCTGGATATATAGCTTAGCAGTCTAAGCACCTGCCCTGCATCCATAAGGTCCTGAGTCCAACCCCTGGTACCAAAAAAAGAAAAAAGAAAAAGTTTCTAAGTGGCAGAATGAGATGGAAAATAATGTGCAGAAATCTCATTTGGAGGATTCTGGGGATCTATACTAAGGGAAGCAAGAGCAGAAGCAGGGAGAGACGGTTGAGGTGTAGGCTCTGAGACAGCTTCAGCCTTGGGAAGCTACTGTTTCAGTGCTGCGAGTCATCAGCAGTGTTATGACTCATATGTAAATGTCCCTCCAAAGTCATGTGGTCTTACATGAGGCTTTTTGAGAGGTAGCTCAATCTAGAGTGTGTGATGCTCAGATTAAGAGTGTGTGATTACTAAATTAGTCCAGTGATCAGCCTGGCATAGTGCTGGGTGTGCGTGGGGCCGGTAGCCAGGATAGACTATGAACATGCAGAAAGAAGCTGCTCTGGCTGCTTCTTGCATGTACCTTGCTTGTTACTTGGGCCTTCTGCCTGCCCTGCTTTGCCATGGACTGTCTTCTCCCCTACCATGCTGTCTTTCCTTGCAGCCAGCAGACTATACACTGAGGTCTCTATGAACCGTAAACCAAATAAACCTTTCCTCCTTTAACTTAGGATGTTAAGTATTTTGTCTCAGCAACTTGAAAAGTAACTAAGATAATCAGTCACTGTCATGGCTGAGTCTTGGCCTCAGCAAAAGGTATTCTATTCTCAGACAGGTGTCTGGGGGCTGAGTACTTTCCTGGGCCACCTTCAGCGCCACCCAGTTCCATGTCCTCACTGGTATTTGATGGAAGCTGCATACCCTGCACCCCAAGCACGACATCCTCCTTCCAGAGCCTCCAGGGCTCACAATCATGACCCCCAGGGTAAGGCGCTCCCTTCTGGACTGATGGTCCTCTGGCACAATGGAGCCCCAAGTGGCCAGGTGACCCTTAGAGTTCCTAGATCATCAGTACACTTGTTTCAGACCCTTGCAAGCCCCTTTTCCTGAAGGTGCTGGGGACAGAAGAACAGGGGCCCTCTCCCCAGGGATCACCCAGAGTACTGGGGCACATAGTTCCTTTCGTGCCACACCATTCTTTGGTTCCCAAATCTATGTATGGTTCTTACTGAGGACACAGAACCATCTCAGAATCCAGACACATACACTACCTTAAAGGTTTGCCACCTACCCTTGCTGAGAACTGCCTCCAAGCTGGGGTTGACCTATGTCTTTAGCAGATTCTGGACAGGACAGAATGAAACAGAACCAGTGGACTCCATGCTCATGAGCCCACTCTGGTGTTTCTTTTTTTTTTCTTTTTTTTCTTTTGTCTTTTTGAGACAGGGTCTCACTATGCAGTTCAGGCTGGCCTTAAGCTCACTTTGTAGCTCAGGCTGGTCTCGAACTCACAACAATCCTCCTGCCTTAGCCTCCCAAGTGCTGGGATTACAGGCCTGCGCCATGACACCCAGCTTTCTTTTCTATACTATAGCATGATATGATATTATACCAGATCCCGTATCAGTGAATCCAATTTCCTGTAAGTCTTCAGAGGGAAGTACTGACTGAGTTCCTGCAGGCAGGGAAGGCTAGCCCATTCCTAGAATTTTTCATTTCTTGTCAGAAGGTCCTTGCTAACATGGGAAGGATAGTGCAATTGACTTGTCACCAAGAAGTCTATTTAGTCTTCATGATGGACATGCCATATTGAGAACTCAACACTGGTTAGTTTTGTGGCAACAACCACAAAAGTCAATGTGAATCCATGTTTTTGGACCCAAGTATAAATTCCCTCCCTGCCACTGTAGACACTGACCTAGAAAACAACTCATTTTCTGATTGCCCATTAGTCTGTGTATGTTTGAACCTTGGGCCATTTATTTTTCTATATGGTAGAGAAGTAGTAGAAACGGCCTAAGTTGGGTTCCTTGGAGGGATTTTTCTTCACCATTTCCCATGAAAACCATCCCTGAATGGGGGTGTCATAGAACAGCAATCTGAAGCTCTCTGGAAGACTAGCTTGGAATTTTTCCCCTGCACAGGCAGGGAAAAATTTTTTTTTCTGGTCATCATGCATCTCTCTCCTTGTAGCCATGAGTGTGGCCCGAACCAAAGGTGACAGTGCAGCAAAGATGGCCAAGGTGGGCCTTGGCCACCCGACCGTGCTGGCCCCTTTGTCCTCTGGCCCACATGCACCTGTGCGTTCCCTTCGGCTGGCTGTTTTGAGGAAGAGCCTGCTTATCAGCGCCGCTGGGCCTGGCTCCAGCCAGCACAAAAAGTCTCTGTCAAGGCTTCAGTTGGCAGAACTTGGCAGAAGCCATGTGGTTGCTTGGGAGTCCTGAGCCCATGCCACGTAGGATGGTGGCCTCATCCCCACTCTACTCCACTGGGACAGTGGTTGTGTGTGTGCATGTGAGAGAGGGAGAGACAGACAGACAGACAGACACAGAGAGACAAGAGGCAGAGAGACAAAAGACAGAGATAGAGGCAGAGGCAGAGAAACAGAGGCAGAGACAGAGACAGAGATAGAGACAAAGACATAGAGAAGAGAGCTGTAGAAAACAGCTAGTCCCACAAAGGGAGGAATGTTTAGGTTTTCCTTTTTGCCAGATGTGGTAGTCTTGCACGCCTGTGCCCAGCACTCTGGGAGGCTGAGGCAGGAGCATCGCGAGTTGGAGCGCAGCTTGGAAGACTCTGCGTGAGCATGTCCCAAACTAAAGACACCCATGGGGCCAGGGCTGTCTTCCTGTAGCACAGTGCACTGTGCTTTCTGGTCATGGGGGCTCCAGGCCGAGGCCCCCAAGAGCGCCTGCTCTCTGGGTTCAATCTGTCAGCCTTGGTGGGGAGGAAGTC
>PVKA01044088.1:0-16371 GCA_004027165.1 Ctenomys sociabilis
TTAACAAGCTAAGAAAGAAGGAAATTTTCTTTGTGTGGCACAGAATATCTACAAAAACTACAAAGCAAGTAAAACTAATAGTGCAACATTAAAATTATTCTAGCTTAAAATCAGGCACAGAAGAAAGGGGCAGCTATAACTTCTTCTTTTCAATACTGTACTGGCTGTGCTAACAAATGCTGCAAGGGAGGAGAAACAGAGTATGGATTTGAAAGAAAGAAAGTAATTGTTCACAGATGATGTTATAATGAGCACAAAAAGTTCAGAGAAACCTAGACAGAGAATTTGGCATAGATGTTGTATTTAAAAAATCAATCTACAAAAAGCAATTGCATTTATATAAAACAGCAATAACAACAGAAAATTTAAAGTAAAAGAGTTCCTAAAAGTATAAAATAAACATGATAAAAGATATATCATTTTTGGTAAGAATGCAAGGGATTTGGTAGTGTAAAGAAGCATGGAAACTAAATAATTAAGGAGGAATAGGGTGTTCATGGAGAAGTAAATTTTATATTGTAAACATATTGCCATTTATGTTGATGCAGTTCCAATGAAAATTCCAAAGATATTTTGTGTGACTTGAAAAGTTAACTCAAGTATTTGTTGATAATAGGAAAACAAGAGCAGACATTTCTAAAATAGGATTATTTTTAATAATAAAAGCAAGGATCAATTTTACTGTTACCAGGAAGTATTTGAAGCCTATAGTAATTTAAATGTGTGTTATATGCCCATGGAAGAAGAGAGTCCAGAAGACATGGTTCTGTGGAGGACCAACCATTCCAAGGACCCTCTCACCTCCCAATATTGTCACATGAGCAAGTACATTGCCTTTGTGTTTCAGCAATTTAATATTTTTGCAGCTATCTCTCCGTGCAGTTAACCTACTCCTATGCAACTTCCATTGCTTCAGTGATTGTCCTATGAGATTTGATTTGCAAAAAATAGCATCAGTATATAAATTAAGATATTTACTTATCTGTTGAAAAATACAAAAACGTCAGAGTTCTTATACTTTAAAGTAAGTCATCCTCCTGACTGATGATTCTGTTCTTTAAAATTTTGTTTTGTCTTTCTTGAGACAGGGTCTCACTATGCAGTTCAGGCTGGCCTTGAAACTCACTTTGTAGCCTAGGCTGCTTGTTTTTAAAATTTTTATATTACTGTTTTTATAGTCAATATTTTAGATTACTTACATATATATCAATTTGTTCATTTTCTTTTTGTAAGAAAATATTTTATTTTAACAGGTTAAAGTATAAAAAAGAAATGTAAGCAATAAAAATATTCAATTATGAATGGTTATAAGCTTAACTCACTCTCAGCTAAACTGGGAGACTACTCAGATGTTGTTGATTTATACAAAACACCAATAATTAATACATTTTATCCTTACTCATTTGATTACATAACTCAATGAATAACAATGAACTCATTTATATAATAATTAGCTATCACCATTATTTAGCAGTCTGCCTTAGTAGAGAGAATGTGAAAATCTTTAAAATTCTATTTATTAAAAATACAACTGCTGACCAAATATTTCACAGATTTGGTACACAAAAAATGTAAAATTCTCCAGGAGTGGTGCATATTGCAATCTCAACACTCTGAGAGATTGAGGCAGGAGAATTGCATGCAAATTCAAGCCCATCTGGGCAACTTAGAGGCTTTATCTGCTCATTTTCTCTTCTAGAATGTCCTCAACCTTCCACCTGAGAGTGTATGTTTTCTATCCACAGTACATTCTTTACAAGCCCTTTTATGGCCTTTTGGTGCCAAATTCTCAGTATGTGGAAACTTCTTTATTATGTCTGCAATCTTTTTGCCCAGGAAAGAAGATTCAATTATCTAGTATTTTAAAAATGTACAGGAAATCAAATACAACAAATCTAGAGTTAAGTGAGGCCTTCAACAATACACCCTTCAGCAACAAATTTCCTGTAGGCAGAGTGAAGTGGGGAGTTGTTCATGAACTCTTCACTCTATCCTCAGCAAAAGGCAGACCCCAGGCTGGGAGGAGATGTGGCACTATCTCTCAGATCCCTCCATAATAAGCCAGGAGCTTAGTGTAGCTGAGAGCAAGATTGCATTATGTTGAATTGAGTGGCCTGATTACCTGGCAGTGGAAAAAGACTGCTCATGCCATGGTGTGATTAGACCCCATTGTACCTCACATGAAAGAGGGAAGAAATGGAATTTCCCACCAGACTGTCTTTGAAGGAGGGTAACTGTCTCCATTTTGGTTCAACCTGACCCTGTATCCATGTTGTGTGAGCCAAGACAAGGCAGAATGAAGAGCCAATGCTCCACTCTGTCAGCTGGGATTTAGCCTTAAGATAGAAGCTATGACTTCCCGGAGCTCAAAAGATTACACATCAGAGCTAAGACCTCAAAACATTAGATATTATCTCAATTGTGTGTGCAGATTACTCTTTATGCAAATGTTTCTCTCTGCATATTGCACAGATAATTTTCAGGCCTCCTACCTAGCCTAGCTCACAGTACTCACCTACTTTCTGCCATTCTGTCACTCATCCTCAAACCACTCCCTTCTTCCCAGTTCAGCCCTGAGTCAAGTTCAGCCTTGATTCCATATAGACATCATTGTGGCTAGACTTAAGACTTCTGGGTTTCCCATAACTACGAATATACCTTAGTGTCTTTATTCTCACCATAGGTTGCACTGGAAGTGGTAGATGGAAGCTGACTCACTAGAACTCCAATAACTTTTCCATGGGATTTCAAATATAAACTTCCTGGGCTGCAAGGAGGACTAACCGGGAAAGGTTCTTAATACCCCTCAACCAGGCCTCAGCATCACATGACTTTGATTTCTCTCATTCACCTGCTCAGGAGACCAATTTCTATACACTGAGCCATTGGTGAGTGACATCTAGAGACAGAACGCATTTTCATAATCTCCTGGATCTGGCTTCTTGCCTTGTCAACATATACTGTTGCTGCCACCTAGCTTTAACCAGGTATCACTAAAGATGTCACTGTTTGCTGCATTGAGGTGCAGTAGAAACCGTAAAACAAATAACATAAGGTAAAATAGCTCCTTTTGTAAAATGCCTTTAGTGTGTCTTGCTTCTACTTTTAAGAATTGTGTGCAATACCACACCTAGACCAGGTCATTAGTAGCAAAGTTTGTAAAAGCAGAAGAGGTCTGCCCAGATTTCATTCTATTCCAAAATAATTCTTCATCTATCTGAGCATTATAAACTCTTAAGGAAAGCTGCATGCCTTATTTTGCTTCATGGAAAGTCTGTTCCAAAAAATGATAAATAAAAAAAGGCTGTTTTAAACAAATGTGAATCCAGCTAACACATGGGGCATGAGTTTAAATTATAGATTATATCAACTTTAGTATATATAGTGAATCCTTATCCTTGGGAGAGTATTAGCCTTTACAACTATGCAAGCCATGTATGTGCTTGCATTTTTAAAGTCATTATATTTTTTAAGAAGTAGACAATAAGAGATGTAGCTCAGTGGTAGAGATCTTGCCTGGCATGAATAAGGCCCTGGTTTCAATCCCCAGGACTGGCAAGACAAAAAAAAAAAAAAAAAAAAGAAAGAGACGAAGAACAGATGAAAATAATTGTAGTACTATATTTTATGTAAATATAAAGTTGTATTAACAAGCTGAGCTGTAAAAGGCTCAAGTCAACAACTTCTGACATTGCCAGTCCTATGGCTAACCCACTACTTTTATGGACTACTGGACTATATTGGATTATTTTGCTGAACTTATGTACCTACAATATTTAAATGCCAATGGAATACCCATCTCTGACAAAACTCGACAAAAAATGGGATATTTTTTGTCTACAAAAATAGGAAGCATTTTGTGTCTACATATACAAAATAGTTAGGAGAGATATACAGCTGCTTTCTCTTTATTCAATGAGAAGAAAGAATTGTACTAATAGTGTCTGGACAGGCTATCATGTCTGCATCTTGTACTATGACTAACCACTAAGAAGACAACAATATGCAATGTATTAATTATTGAAACTGTCCTACTAATCGGTTTTGAAACTGTCTCATTGCTGTTTCTTAATAAAATTAATAAAAATAGATAAATATAAATTTGTGTAATTTTAATAATGATTTTATTTAAATATACTTAAATCTTAATTTTTAATAGAGTCCAAAAACTGCACACACTTGAGGCAAAGCAAAATGGTATCATGTTTTTTCAATGGATGACCCTGAAGTATGTTGGATATAGCAGAAAATGCACTACACTGCTGGCATTTAGAGAAGGAATTGAAAATGTATGTGCATCTATCTTAGTGACCAGTGTTACCCAAGCAGTAGGTCTCCATACTCATAAATGTCTGGAAGCTAATGGCTACCACTTTGAGAACCTCTTGTAATTGTAGAGACCAAAGGTAATTTGTGTTAATCTCATGATGTCTCAATAAATTTATAAAATATTTATACACGTTTTTCTTTTCCTGAAGTGTGTATACATTTTTGACACTCTATTAAAAATAAAACATTTCCCTTATATATCCAAAATGCCTTTAAAATATATGAGCAATAAATAATGTTACTAATTAGAGGTCTTAAAACAATTTCTGTGCTTTATATTTATGAATTCTCTTAGTTTAGCCAGATAAAAAGTGGTTCCTGTTCTGGACAGTGTGGCTCTGGGAGAAAACCCTAGAAATCCATAGGGTTGAAGCATCTCAAGTAATTCTTACCAAGTAAGTTTGGAATATGCTACTTTGAGGAATGGTGGACACTAAACAATGAACATTTTTAGTGCACGTTTGCAGCATACATTGATTACAATTAGCAAGTGCAGTTGCTGCATGTACATGACGCATCTTACTTATTCCTTTTTCTTTCTTTGTCCCATACCCTTTCCATCCCTCCCAGCTCCCTCCAGCTCCCTGGCTGCTTCCCACTTACAAAAGCTGTATTTTTCACTTTTTTCTTCAAATCTTTTTTTCATCCCTTCCCCTTCCTTCCCCTCTCCTTCGTTTCTTGTTCCCCTTCCCATTTGGGAAATATCTCCTTGTTTCTGACTATCCCTTACTTTGCTCTTTATTTGTATTTGGGTTTCTCATATAAGAAAAATCATGTGATATTTAAGCTTGTGTGTCTGATTTGTTTCACTTAATATTATGGTCTCAAGGGGTATCCATTTACCTGTGGATGCCACATGTTTTGACCTTCTTTATGACAGTTTAGTACTTCACTCCATATAAGTACTACATTTTCTTCATTCATTTATCTGTTGATGAGCAGATAAGTCTATGAAATTTTCAGCCAGTTTGAGAGCCTCATAGCCACATTTGTAATGTTGATGTGAAAAGGGCCTAAGAGGTCACAGTTACCACTGTCATAATGGAGAAAACACAAGTAACTGATTTGTTAAAGTTATATAGTCTACTGGAAGCAGAATCCAAGCCTCCAGATACTCCATTTTCTCCTCCTCTTCTTCTTCCTCCTTTTCCATTTCCTCTTTATTATCTTCCATTCCCTACTGGGGATTGAATCAAGGGCCTCTACACTGAACTATATCTCCAGTGACCCACTTTTTTAAAAAAAAGATTGAGATAGGGTCTCTCTAAATTACTAAGTTGGCCCAAGCTGGGCTTGAACTTGCAATTCTCTGGCCTCAGCCTCCTAGAATGCTTGGATTGCAGGTGTGCACCAGAACTCCAGGTTCCTTTTATTCTTTACACTGCCTCCATGTGTATTCTTCAGGCTGCCTGAATTTGGGGGGAACACTGTCATAGTGATCTTTATCAGTGTGGTGTGCTGATACCCCCATATCAATCCACACATTATTCTGAGGCAATAAAATCCTAAAAAGGAAAATAATAAACTTTCTACTTACTGAGCATCCACTATGTGCCAGGCACTATATTATGTGCTACTTGCCTGTCATATTCAAACCCTTACAATAAATCTGTAACATTATGTACATTTCAAAAATGAGAAGAATAGGAACACGTTTAAGTTTGCCAATGGTTCAGTGATAAGGAGAGTTTGAGCCAAGTCTGATCCCTAGGCCTTTTCCTTTTCAACCTGAAGCCCACATACACAGAACTCTTTGTCCTCGTCCTCGTCCTCGTCCTCGTCCTCCTCCTCCTCCTCCTCCTCTTTCTTTCTTTTTTTTTTTTTTTTTTTTTTTTGTCTTTTTGAGACAGGGTCTCACTATGCAGTTCAGGCTGGCCTTACGCTCACTTTGTAGCTCAGGCTGGTCTCGAACTCACAACAATCCTCCTGCCTCAGCCTCCCGAGTGCTGGGATTACAGGCCTGTGCCACCACGCCCGGCTCTCCTCCTCTTTCTTCCTTCTTCTCTACACGCTATTGGGCAAAGGCTGGAAATTATGAGACTGCCCCAAAGGTGGAATAAAGCTTTCCCACTGAGATATGAACCTGTCCCAAGCCCTTTCTGATACTGAAAGCATTTCTCCAACATAGTCACCTCTTCAGAAGGGCTGCCAATTCCTCTCAGCTCTCTTCAATGGACAAGGAATTTTGGTTTTCCCAGCCATCACAGCAAGGATGGAGATGATTGCTGTGCCCTTCATTTCTACTCTAGCTGCATGATGCTTTGTTCTTAAAGCTCTGGTGGTAATATTCCTGGTTCTTGGATAGAATTGCAGCTGAAAAAGGGCCCTCACATGCAGACCTGCAATTAGATGGCTTTGGTATCAGCTGGAAGACCATGGAGAGGGTGCTGTGCCATGTGTTTATATTTTGTTTGGCAAATGTTATAGAGATTATCTTAGTTAACTTTCTCTTCACTGAGGTAAAATACATGACACCCACAATTTAAATTAACAAAGGATTATTTTGGCTCACATTTTTAAGTTCTGGCATGGAGGAAATCTGTTCATGTCATTATGGTAAAGAAGCAGAGAACAAAAGGAGAAGCTGGTGAGGGGCATATGCCCTTGGAGGTCACATCCCAAATAACCCTTTTCCAGCTAAGTCCCACCTCCTAAAGCACATATAGCTAGTGGCCCAACAGTGGATTAAACCTCTGAGTATAGGGCCCTAATAATCCAATCACTTCAAATACATAAGACTTCTGGTGATCACCCAGATCTAAACCATAACATTCTATCCATGGCCTCCAAAAGACTCATGCCCATCTCTTTATGCGAAATGCATCTAGTGCATCTCTGAGAGTCGCCAGTCTTAACAGTTTTCAGCATATTTAAAAGTCCAAGTCCAGAGTGTCCTTTGAGGCTGGCCAAATAGCTCAGTGGATTAAAGCATCTGCAAGCAGGTACAGGGGCTGTGGGTTTGATCCCTGGGCCTACCAGGCCTGACCCACCCACAGAGCATGCTGAGATGGCAATTGAGACTGGGCACAATGGTATGTGCCTTAAGCCTGGCTCTTGGGAGGGTGTAAACAGGTAGATTACTATGAGTCTTATCTAGTAGTAAGACCCTGAACACCCTGTAGAGAATTACCTAAGATGCAAAAAAATAAACGTGTCCTTTAAACCTAGGGCAAATATAAGCCCCTATAAATATCAAAAAGTAAGTTAAACACTGGCTACATATAATGGTGCAGGATAAACATTCCCATTGTAAGAAGAATTGGGGGATAGAAAGGAATTTGGACCAAAAGAAGAATGAAACCCCACAGGGCTAACATTAGATCCTGTAGTTCTGTGTCTAGTATCCAGGGCAAGCTGTGGAAAGACAGGAACTCCAAAGGACTTAGGCAAACCCACACCTATGGCACTGCCAATTGCAATCCCCTCAATGCCTCTCTGCTTTGCAGGTGAGGGTAGGTGTTGCTTACTGGCTGTAATTTTCCACAAGTATTCCACATTTCCAGCTACTCCAGCTTCCTGGGATCTCCACTGAACTTTTTGCTTCACTCTCACAGATTCACTTACTGCCCTTCCAAGAGCATGTTATGTGGCCTCCCAAGCACTCTGAAATTTGAATGGAAGTCTCCCTTACCTAACAACCCTTGCATTGTGCATGCCTGTAAACCCAAAACCGTGTGGATAAAGCCAAGGTGGGTCACCACCTCAAGAAGTACCTAAGGGCCAAATAACTCCACAGATTAAAGTGCCTACAAGCAGGTGCAAGGGCTTGGAGTTTGATCCCTAGGCCTGCCAAGCCAGTCCCACCCCAGGGGTGCCCTGAGATGACAATTGAGAGTGAACGTGTTGCTCACACCTGTAATCTCAACTCTTGGGAGGCTGTAAACAGCAGGATCACTACAAGTCCCATCTAGTAGTGAGGCCCTGTACACCCTGTAGAACCTTCCGTAAAATACTATATATATATATATATATATATATATATATATATATATATATATTTTTTTTTTTTTTTTTTTTTTTTTTTTAAAGATCAGTAGATTAAAGTGCCTGCAAGCAGGCACAGGGGCCCAATTTGGTCCCTGGGCCTGCCATGCTGGCCCTGCCCCCAGGACAGCTGCATTGAGACTGTGATTGAGACTGGGTGTGGTGGCGTGCACCTGTAATCCCTGCTCTTGGGAGGCTGTAAACAGATGGATCACTATGAGTCCATCTAATAGTGAGACCCTGAACATTGTCTAGACCCTTCCCTAAAATACAAAAAAAAATAAAAAGAAGAAGTATCTGGATCTACTTGGATCATGACTGCAGGGACCTATTAGTGACTAGGTTGCTAAGCATTGTGAAACAGATGCCATGGAATCAGTCTCCTAGGCACATCTTCTTGAACAGGAATCCTTGGGGCTGTCTTTCAAGTGAAAGCTTCACAGTTTTGCACGTTTGAGCCTAAAATGGATGGAGTCTTGCAGATTCTTAAGATGCCTTCAAAGAATCTTCCTATTGTTCTGATACAAAGTAATTGGCTTCTTTTAATTATAAACTTTTTGACAATCATGCTTTCCTCTGCTCAAATTTTGCAGGTGTTTCCTTTCTGGCAGAACTGAAAACTTTAAATAGGTTTTTGCGTCCTGATTTTCACCGTAGATCTTGCTAAAAAGAAGCAAACAGTATTCATGCTACAGTCTAAAGACTGGGCTACTTTAAAACTTCTTTCACAAGATTAGTCTTCCACCATTAGAATCAGTCTGATACAAAGTCTCAGGACATGAGCAGAATGTAGATAAATATTTTACTAGAGCATAACAGATCTGGACTGGAGTCCAACTGCCAGTAGAGTTTTTGTTCTCAACTGAAACTTCCTGAGTCTGAAATTTGCCACCTGCATTTCTTTCAGCATTCTGGTCGTTTGAGCACTACATGGAATATCCCCTCAAAATTAACTTGTAGCTTTCTAAGTCTTCTCTAGGGAGCATCTCAAAACCTTTCCAAACCCTCTGCAAGCCAGTTCCAAAGGGTTCTGAACCACATGGTCAGGTATATTCTCAGCAACTACCTCCTCCTGGAACAAAATCTGTCTTATTTTATTGTCCCTGAGACAAAATACCCAAAACTCACAGTTTAAAGTAGATGATGTTTATTTTGGCTCACAATTTTAAAAGTATCCCTCATGAAAGTTCTTTTCTTTCTCAATAGGAAGGCACTGGGAGCCTATTTGTTGTCCATGGTCTTGAGAGTATCTTCCAGCTCTAACAAGCTCAGAAATGAGCTCGTGATGACCCTACTACTTCTTCCTAAATCTCTGGCTAGTGTTACTAACTAGGGAGAAGCACACCTAAAATTAGAGAGGAGTCTGAGACAATCCTTCAGTCAGCATCAAGGAATAAAAAGGAGGACTGCCTGGTGGCTGAAAACTGACACCCCCAAGGAGTTGATGTGACCTATTGGAGTATTTAGGCACAACCATGTGGAGTACTTGTTCTGTTATTATCTGGGATGATAAATCAGGTGTAGGATTTCTCTTTCCTTTCTTAATGATGTTGACAAGCCACTTAGGAAAGGTCTCCCCAAAATATGCTAATAGTCAATCCCAGGGAAGCCTTGGCCTTGTCATCCAGTGTAGTCCATGGATGGGCCACATTAAAATGATCTAGAACTTGATACAAATGCAGAATCTTGGGCTTCACCATAGATCTATAATTCAACATCTGTATTTCATGAGGACCCTTAGGTTGCTTATATATTAAAGCTTGAGAGATGCTGCTTAGAGCATATAGCTATGAGTTTCTTGATGGAGGACTTTTATAAACTGAATGTGTCTCCCTAAAATTTACACGCTGAAACACCAGTCCCTAATACCTCAGAATGTGACTAGAGGCAATTAAAGTTAAATGCAGTGATATTGATGGGCTAATCTGATATGGCTGGAAAGCTTATAAAAGGAGGAAGTAGGAATGTACATGCATAGAAAGAAGCCATAACTTAAAAAGATGCTGGTAATCTGCCTTAGGAGAAACAAACCCTGCCAACACCCAAACCTTAGACTTCAGCATCCAGAATTGAAAAAAGTAAATAAATAAGTAAATTTATGTTCTTTAGTTCATTCACTCTGTAGTATTAATTTATGGCAGCTTTAGCAAACTCATATCAGGTCTCTGCCAAAGTCTAAGCTCCATGAGATTTTACTGACTGATTTTCATCCCCATTATGCAGTAAGTACTCAGTGCACAATCACTGAGCTTAAAAAAATAAAAAAAGAATCTCTGCCAAGCATGGTGGCATGTGTCTGTAATCCCAGCACTCTGGAAAATTGAAGAAGGAGGATCCTAGGTTTGAGTCCAACGTGTGTTATTTAGTAGGACCATGTTTAGAAGATAACTTTTTTATTTTAAAGAAAAAAAAACCACAAACAAATAACAAGAACAAAGACAAAAACAAAGCAACACAAAAAATACAAATAGTAAAGGATTTCAAAACAAGAAGAGATAATTAATAATTGCAGTTATATTATGTATTCTTATCATCAAATTGGTTGCTCAGATTACCAGAGATAGGTATGCAAGATTGATAGAGCAATTAAACATTAACTTTTCCTTTCAATAAACCTTAAATGTTTTCCTTGTCCTTCTTACATTTTATTTTCTATTTTATTTTAAAGAAAATATAATATAGATAAGACGTTAGAGATTGCACATTTAAAAGAACAAGACAAAAGGTACTCAACCACGGTTGTTGTGTTGCATGTTGCTGTCCTCAATGTAGTTGTTAGATTACAGATGTTAGCATACAGAGCTAGTCAAAGTAAAACTTTTGAACATTAACTGCTACCCAAAAATAATCTGATACAAATTAGTAGTAAATCATCTCAGCTATCCTGTATATATGCTTAAATGATTTTTCCTCTTCCTTTTCTTCCTCTCTTTTACCCTTTCCCTCATCACCATTGTTTATTCCTTATGTTCAGCTTCCTTCCACTCTACTGGATTTTATTTACTCTTTTAGGTTCTTACACCAAGAAAACAATACGTTTATATATATAGGTCTTATTTATTTCACTTATGAGTTTAGCCTCTAGTTGCATCCATTTACCTATGAAAGCCTCAAGTTTATCTTTCTTTGTAGCTAATACTCCGTTGTATAAAAATACCACATCTTTTTTATCCATTCCTCAGGTGAAGGGCACTGAGTTGTTTCCGAGATTTAGCTATGACAAATTGTGCTGCTATAAATGTAGGTGCATGTGTATCATTGTGGCATGATGTTTTCAATTCTTTTGGAAAAATACCCAGAAGGGGAATAGCTGGTTTGAATGGGACTTCCAGTCCTAGTTTTATGAGGAGTCTCCCTACTGTTTTCCATGGTGATTATACCAATTTACATTCCCGACAATGGAAAAAGGTCCCTTTTTCCCACAGCCTCTCCAGCATTTGTTACTGGCTGATTTTTTAATGATAGCCATTCTTTCTGGAGTGAGATGGTATCTCAGTGTTATGTTAATTGCATTTCTCAAGTTACCAGTGCTGTGAAACATTTTTCATGTATTTATTTGCCATTTATATGAAAAATAATAACTTTTAAATCTTTATTTATTTATTTTGGTACAGGGTCTCATTATGCAGCTCAGACTTGTAGTGATCCTGTCTCAGCCTCTTCAGCACTGGGATTACAGGCATGCACCACCATGCCCCATTTCAGTGGCTACCTCAGCTTTTCCAGGGTTCTGGAGCCAGCATGGCATATGGTACTGGGGATCAAACCCTGCTTCTTGCACTTGCCAAGTGGGCACTTAAACTACTGAGCTATCTCCCTAGACCCCTAAAGTAATAAATTTTAAAAGGACATTCTGAACATGTAGTTCTGTGTGAAAGTCCTGGATTCAATCCCCAGATTCACTCCCCACCAAAATCTCCACCATTTGGTATGATTCATCCAAACATATGTACAGAAAATATCTCTTCAAGAGGGAATGGCTACAGGGTATTAATGGCAAACCTTTTAGAGACCAAATGCCCAAACTGAAACCTCAAACCCACTTATTTATTGGAAAGTGCCAACACTGCAATTAAACCTGAATACTGAGGTTTTGGTTTAGAAAAAACAACTGTTACCTGATGCTTGGCTGCTAGGGCTACTTGGCTTGCATGTGGACAGAGAAGGCCCTGTGTCCCCAGCACAGCATGCATGCCATGGAGTCCCCACCACTGCTATAGAGTGCTCTCATCATTTTATTGAAATGCCAAACCATATCCTTTTTTATAGAAGGTCATAAGAACCCTAGAAAACTGTATAAAATTTCAAGTACATAGTTTCTTTTCTCTATGCTAAATTCTGCAGCACTGTTTTCTGTGTGATTAGTTGCCTTTTTTAGGATTAGTAATCTCAAAGAAGACTCTACATTAAAAATGTTTTTGAAAATAGGGTCAATGCCTCCCTAGAAAGACAAAGAAGAATTATAGATTTTTGCTCACCAAATGGTCCTGGGCCTAATCAACTTTACTTGAGCAATGGTGCTTGTAATCCCATTGGTTGACTTAGTTTTGTCTCACCCAGCATCCACCTAAGCAAGACCCCTTCTTCTTCTCTACCTGAGCCCTGCATGGTTTTGCCCTATAAAAGTCCCTAAAAGAGACAGCTTCCTGAGCAACCCACTCGGGCCCCCTCTTGTCCCTCTCAGACAGAAACTTTTCTTTCCAATAAAGTTTTATCATATATATATATATATATATATATATATATATATATATATATATATAATATTGAAGCAAATAGACATTGTATGACTTCAGTTGATACCTGCTCACTTTAAACATGCTCTTCTCAAATAGTTATAAAGGAGGAAAAAGGAGACTCACCCCAGTCCCAATGTACCAATTTATTAATAGTTGCATCCCACCCACAAAATGGAATTCTATGCAATTGTGAAAAACAATGAGGCCACTTTATATGTTTTGCAAGTGGGGCAAATTACATGGCATATGATGAGGAAAATATGTTGTAAGGTAAAGGAGAGGGTATATAAAATTATGTATTCTTGTATATATATAGACTGTTTCTGGAAAAATAAATAACAGATCCTTACCTCTGAGGAGAGAGTTTAGTGGTTTAAAACAGAGGGAAGAATTGCTATCATATAACTTGGTGGTTTGTTTACACATTTTACTTTAGATGCACATTATGTTTTCAATCCAAATTTATGTGAAAATATATAAAATCTTTAAAGTTTAATTCAGAATTTGGAGCAAAACATAATGTCTAAGATCCTTTGGGAATAAAATAAAATCTTTCTTATTCCCAACTTATTTTCTGTTGCACTTTTCATGCTTGGTGACATCCAACCCCTAAAGCAGTGATAAATATCACAATAGCACCTAGCACAATGTCTTACTAGCAGACTGGAATTTAAAAATTTTTATTCTTTCACCATTTGGCCAGTATTTCTAAATGTATAGAGAAATTGAGGACTTAAATAAAAATAAATCTAAAACTAACCCTTCATCTACCCAAAAGCTCTCCCACCCATACTCTCAGCTTGAAAAATGACTATATTCTTCTCCTGTTTTCCCTACCCATGAAAGCAACATGTTTATGCATTTCTTTTCCTGGAGAGATGTAACAAATCCCTGTGAGTGTTCAGCAGACATACCATCAGCAGCCATAACCCCAGTAAATATGGGGACCTAAACTTGAAAATAAGCAAAAATTAAAAAATCATTGGTTGATGCAGGAGTATCACAAGTTCTAGTGCAGCCTGGACAACTTAACAAGATCTTGTCTCAAAATAAGATGAAAACTCAAATAGGTGGGGGTGTTGCTCAGTGCAAATGTCCTGGTCCAATCCCTAGCACCAAAACATTTTCTTCAAACATCTGAAATAGTAATTGTCACCAAACTCAGTGTTAACACTTGGGCCTTTGTTTCTGAAGCCAGTAATCTTCAAACTAGAGTGTGCATCAGAATCCCCCAGAGAACTTGGGAAAACACAGATGTTTGGGACCTACCTTCAGAGTTTCTGGTTCAGTGAATCCTGTGTGGTGCCTAAAACTTTTCATTAGTGGCAAGTTTCCAGATGAGACTGCTGATCCTTGTCAGGCTATTCCCACTTAATATTCAGGAACTCCAAGGAATCAGTCTAAGCCACTGACTCACCAGAAAGCTTTACTAATTCCTTTTGTTTTTTGTACTAGGGATTGAACTCAGGACCTTGTACTTGCCAGCCAGGTGCTTATACCACTGAGCTGTCTCCCTGGCCCAGCTTTGCTAATTCTTCAAAATGTTTATGTTCTTAAAATATGTATCATAAAAAGTACGTATATGGGTGGAAAACAAAAAGTAGAAAGACAAATGTCTGCTATAATGCTTATTATAGAACAAACCACTTGCTATTTTATTGGCTTTATATTTCCTAATAAGCCTAATTATCCATGTCCCTAGAGCACTGTACCTAGAATGTCATGGGAGTTGGAGGACACTATGAAATGTACCCTCAATGGCTTTGAATAAGTGGCAGCTAAGAGTAAAAGAACAGAAAAATGTAAGCAAGCACTGATCCATTTCACCATGTGAAAAAGTTGAGCTTCTTATTCACCTTGACCTCCTTCATGCACAGAGAATTATAGGACCCATAAGGAGGAGCATCGCCTTAGCCAATGAGAAAGCAGGGAAGACCAATGACCTTGGAAAGAAGGGAACCAAATACAGGGTGAGTTGGAATTGAGCAGGCAAAGAGGGAAAGGTATTCCAGTCAGAGGACAGCAGGAGCTCAGATGCAGAAGCTGTTTCAGGAGTCTAGGTAAAGCTGTACTTTGTCACGATATCAACAGAGAGGCAAGGGGCTGTAATTCCACAATGCAAGAGGCTGAGGAGGATGACTATGTATTCAAGGCCAGTCTGAGCAACATAGTGAATTCAAGACCCACCTGAACTGCATAGAGAAACCCTGTTTCAAAAAAACCAAAAACATAGAGGTAAGGAAGTTCAAAGAAATGGGCATGTTGGAGGCTGTATCATGGAAGGTATCTTAGGCTCCCTTCCAGATCTTGGACTAGATTGAAAGTTTCCAGAGCAGATTAAGCCAATGTGAGGACAAGATCTCAGATACAGAAGACAGGCTTGTGGTGAGTGATCATGAAAAGAAAAAGTTCTTAAAAGTAGCGAGAGAAATCAATCTAGCAACTGCTAGATGAAGCAAAGTAGAATGATTGAAGAATGGAGTCAATGAAAAAGTAAGACATTGCATAAATGATATTTGAAAAAAAACTGTTCTTAGATGTCATGTCTGAGAACATCCCTGGTACAGAAAAAGAATTTGACATATAGACAAATGAGGAAAATTGAACTGCAACTAACCATAATAATAAAAAAAATCTACAGTCAGGCATATCGTTATCACTATGCCAGAAATTGAACACAGATGTTAGAGGGAAATAAACAAAGGAAGGAAAACCCACCACAATCACAGATGATTTCTCAGAACAAACTCTCAAGTCAAGACAGCTAGGAGTGAAGTATTTGAAGTTCTAAAGGCAAATAAACTTTAACTGCAACTGAGGCTTTCCACAAAACTACATTTCAAACTGATGGACCAATGAGATACTTCCATGACAAAGAACATCTGAGGAAATTTATGACTCCCAAACCTGTATTTCAAAATGTTTTGAAGGACATTCTAGAAAGAGATAAAAAGGACTACAACTCCATGAACACAAACAGGAGGAATCCACTAGGCAAGGGAAAAAATTTAAACAAAGAGAGGGAAAAAAAGGTGGGGAGCCAACAACAGGAAAATAATATAACAAGGATCAGTCAATACATATGAGTTAACCATCCAGAAGAAAAGCTGATTAGTATCCTGGATGTGTGTGTATAGACAGTACAGTTGGGATAGATAACGCTGTGCTTCTACATAATTCTATGAGAGGCAAGATCTGCACTAATGGTGGTTGGACAGGATATTATGTCGGCTTTTAGTGCTATGGTCATCCACTAGGTAAATAATTATTGAATCTTTGATATAATTCAGCTATAAAAAAACCTGTAAATATAATTTCA
>PVKA01044089.1:0-16394 GCA_004027165.1 Ctenomys sociabilis
AAAAAAAAAAAAAAAAGAACATTTTTAGTTACTCCCAAATTTTTCTATTATAAATATGAACACTGATGCCAGAGCTTCTGTGCAGATCAGTCTTCATCTTCCTAGGATAAATGCCCAGATATACAGCTGACAGATCATATGGCAGCTGTACATTTACTTTCTTCTTACAGAAATTGCCACACTGGGGCTGGGGAGGTGGCTTGGCGGCCTAAACACCTGCCTGGCAAGCTCAAGGGCCCAAGTTCAAGCCCCAGTACCGCATGCCATGCTGGCACTGGGACCACCTTGGTGGCACACACGCCTGTAATCCCAGCACTGGGGAGGCTGAGACAGGAGGATCGCTATGTTTCTGAACTGCATAGCAAGACCCTAAATACATAAATACATAAATAAAATATTAAAAAGAAAACAAACTGCCACATTGCCTTCCCACCAGCAATATAGCAGAGATGCGTTTTCTCCACATCCAACCAGCATTTGGTACCGTCACCATTTTCGTTTCCACTGTCCCATGAGGGGTGGGGGATGTGACATCTAACCATGGTTTTAATTTGCATTTCCTGTGTGCCCGCGATGCTTAGACTCTTTCTCTGTGCCTTTTTTTATTTTTCAATCAGTGGATCCTCTTTAATTAAATGTCCTTTATGTGTTTTTGGTCGTGTTCTAGTTGGCTTATTTGGCTTTAGGGTTTTGTTGCTGTTACTGTTATTGTCTTGTTGTGTTTTGATGATTTTGCTTTCTAGATATGCACAGTGGGTAAGTGTCCCCCTCATCCGGAGTCTTTTTGTCCTTTTCACCATCCTCTTCCTCTCTAGCCAGCTCACTCAGAGACCAAAACTTTTTGATTTTAATAAAGCCCACTTTATCAGTGTTTCTTTCACGAATAACACATCATGTCTGTTTAAGGACCCTTACTCAACTCCTAGCTCCTAAAAAAAAATTTTTTATATAATTGTTGAAAAATTGTTGTGGGGGCCGGGCATGGTGGCACATGCCTGTAATCCCAGCACTCGGGAGGCTGAGGCAGGAGGAGTGTTGTGAGTTCGAGACCAGCCTGAGCTACAAAGTGAGCTCGAGGCCAGCCTGAACTGTATAGTGAGACCCTGTCTAAAAAAAAAAAAAAAAAAAAAAAAAAAAGAAAAAAAAAAAGAAAAATTGTTGTGGGGCCAGGGAGACAGCTCAGAACCAAAGTGCCTATCTAGCAAGTGCAAGGTCCCAAGTTTGATTCCTGGTAGCAAAAAGAAAAAAAAAAAATTGTGTGCATTTTATATTTAAATTTATGATCCATTTGATTTAATTTTTGTAAAAAGTTGTGAAACAGATTTATTTCTTTTAATTATAGTTATCTGTGCTTCGTCAAACCCCCTCACAACCCACCTACTTTTTTTTTTTTTGCAGAACCAGGATTGAACTCAGGCTCTTGCACTTGCCAGAGAAGCACTTATTCCACTGAGCCATCTCCCTGGCCCCTACCCACCTACTTTTAAATGTACTTTATATAGCAAAAGGGATTTTGCAGCTGGGATTAAATTAAGTTTACTGAGGTAGAGAGATGATTATTCCAGATTACCCACTGGACTGTGTATACTCATAAGGGTTCTTACCAAAGGGTAAGAACCAGAGTGGGTAGGAGATGTACCCAGAGGACCGAGATGGAGCGGAGCCAGGGGCCAAGAGAGGTGGGCTGCCTTTACCAGTTTATGGCAGAGTAGGGTCCAAAAGCTGGTTCTTCTAGCTCAATTCTTTAATCTCCCTTTATGCTTTTATTGTATCATCTAGTCTCCATGTATGCTAACTCGTGTTGATGAGCTGTAAGCAGATGTACAGTTTCTGGTTTGCTCTGTACTTATACTATGTTGACGTGATCCATTAATTATCCATGCAATAACTACATACTGAGCTCTAGCCATGTACCAGTGTAAGGTCCTAAGGACAGACACTGGCAGGCTTGGGGCTCTGAACTCAAGGAGTGTGCCCCCTACTGGGCAAAGTAGAGACAGACACATCTGTATGTGCAGGAGATGAGCCAGAGATACGAGAGAGGTGACTGGCTATGACTGTAGTAGATTAGGGCATGAGGTTGACAGTGGGAAGAAATGATTCTGAAGGAAAAGGAAGGGGTCCGCTCATGGGGAGCCTCTTCATGCTTTGTGAAGAAGTCTAGACTTGGGCTCAGTGGCACAAGCACCTGCCTGGGAAGTACAAGGTCCTGAGTTCAATTCTTGGCACTGTTTTTTTTTTGTCTTTTTTGAGACAGGGTCTCACTATGCAGTTCAGGCTGGCCTTAAGCTCACTTTGTAGCTCAGGCTGGTCTCAAACTCACAGCAATCCTCTTGCCTCAGCCTCCCAAGTGCGGGGATTACAGGCCTATGCCATCATGCCCGGCTCTAATTCTTAGTGCTGTTATGATTGATGTCTAGCTGTTCCCCCAAAGCCTCATGTAGTCATGGGGTGGACTTCTAGAGGCTGTGATTAGTACACGACCCAATGCCGGTATGGATGTAAGTGCTCTGGGATTACAGATGTGAGGGCTACACTCTCCTAGGGCTGATGCCTGGATGCAGAGAGGACTGCCTCTGCTGCCTTTGCTCCTCACTTTTTGCTCTTGCTGTTTTCTACCTCCATGAACTGCTGCCCTCTGCCATGTGCCCCTCTGCCTTGGAGCCAGCCAAGTATGGCCTGAAACCTCCACCAACTGTGAGCTAAATAGACCTTTCCTTCCTTAATTTTGGGTGTTGGGTATTTTGTCCAGGCAACGAGAGAAAAGTAACAGAGACACACCCCCAGCACTGCTCTGTGGAGAAACTGTCTTCCACAAAAGCTGTCCCTCCTGCCCAAGAGACCGGACCACGGTCCTAGGGGCTCCTGCCACAGACTGACCCCTACAACTCAGAGAGACACTGGGTGTTTGGAAATCACTGTGATGGGACAGAAACTTGAAGAAATATTATCTGAAGGGTTTGCTTTCTCCAACTTCCACTCTTTTCTTTAATATACTGTATGGTGAACTTCACTTAGCAAACCTTTCTCCTGGGCTTAGAGGCCATAAAGCTATGTAGCTGAAACCACTACTCTCCACTCACTAGGGCTTGTGAAATCTATGTATTATCTTCAGTCTGTTTCATGCTGCTATAACAAAATGCCATAGACTAGGTAACTGGTGAAGAATAGAGGTTTCTTTCCCCACAGTTCTGGAGGCTGGGAAGTCTGAAAACTAGGGATTGCCATTTGGCGCAGGCCTTCTGAGCGCATTTCCCCGTGGCGGAAGGCAGACGGGCAAGAGAGGGGAGGAGAGGACCAGACTCCTTTCATACCAGCAGCAGCCCCTCCTGTGCCTTACCACCCTG
Organism: Ctenomys sociabilis; assembly: GCA_004027165.1. NCBI lineage: Eukaryota > Metazoa > Chordata > Mammalia > Rodentia > Ctenomyidae > Ctenomys > Ctenomys sociabilis. The sequence continues at coordinate 3,348 of PVKA01044089.1, forward strand.
TAGCTTTCCCCCTTAATGCTGTGCCCATGGCAGTTAACTTTCAGCATGGGTGTGGCAGTGAACAACTCCTGAAACCACCAGCAGTAGGTCTCAACCAACCAAAAGGAGAAAGGAAAAGCCCCATACATAACTTACAATAAGAGTAAGCACCGTTTTCATTAGTATGTTATCAGACTTGTATAGAATGTGGGCCTTGCCGGAAGGTCTAGGTCAAAGGTTGAATAATTTGTCTGAGATTCTTTCTAGAGGACTTGAAAAAAAAAAATCGAGCTCCAAGTTAAAGCCATAGAAGTGTTTGGTTTTGTGGGCCTGGGGGGAGGTAGGTGGTCCACTGTATTGGGTAATAAGACTACAGTGGTCCTTACATAGGTGTGAACGTGTCAGAGAATTAGTGCTAAACAAGGAATTTCTGTTCAAAGAAGCACAGATTATTCAAGGATTACCTACGTTTCTTAAAGTTTAAGAACACCAGGTGTTGGTGTTGATGTGTCCTGTGAGTACTTGGTGTTTTTTTGGTTTTTTTTTTTTTTTTTTGCTGTACTGGGGCTGCGCTTGCCAGGCAAGCACTTACTCCCCCGAGCTATCTCCCTGGTCCATCTACGACTTGTTCGACTTGTTCTGACGGCCTAGTAGTTCTCAGCTAAGCTCTGTCGCGCTTCAGGCTTGTTTGGCAATGTCCAGAGATTTAGTGTCACAACTAAGCAGTGTTGGGGTGCTACTGCCACCTAGTGGGAGAAAGTCAAGCTGACTGGCGTGGCCTACAGTGAAGACCTCCATGCATCCTGGAGACGGAGGGAGCTCAGGAGCCCTGCGGCTGGCACCCCAGGCGTGGTCTGCGCACTGTGGCCAGCTCTGCATGCCCGAGTGCACAGGGCACCCCTCCCTCCAGCTCATCTGCAGCTTTGCGAATTGCAGACAAACCACAGCCATACAAAACAATTTCTCGCTCTATGGGGCAGAGGTTCAAGGGACTTCCTCACATCCTCACCGAGCAAGCTTGTTTTGCCTCCCCAGGTACATTCGTTTCAGCATCCCGGAAGTCCATAAATATGAGGTTTAAAAAAAAAAAAAAAAAACTTCCTTAAACTGGTTGTAATGCTTCATCAGTTTCCTCAATAATGAGTCAAGTAAAACAATAGTACCTGTTATTTTTCATCGGTGTGAGAGACATACTTCCTTCTTAAAATTGTGTTTTAATAGCACCCACCATCCACCTTTGAGGACGGAGGGGGCCAGAGTCGTTTCCGCTGGAAGGTGTGCTGGCTGCAGTGACCGAGGCCGGGATCTCGGCTTTGAGCAGGGCTCTGGTCGTGTGGCCCCCGGCGAATCCCTGGTACGGGGAGCAGCGTGTGACACAGCAGTGAAAGCTCCGCAAAGTGTTGAATGACTGCGTGAAGCAACGGAGTGAAAACACCCTTTGATGGAGTGGATTAAGAAGAAGGGAGAGAAGACATTTTTCTCTATAGGAACAAAGGAGAGAGTCATTAGGGAGAGGGAAAAATTGGTTTGCTAATAGGAGGCAGCGCGTCAGCACTTTTGGGGACCGTGACGTGGGTGGTGGCTCTATTGCTCATTACTGGTGCCTGGACAGGAGATCCTCTGGGCAGCCCAGCATAACACGCAAGGCAGACGCTAACATCCCTCCGCAGTGAACGGTGTGGCTTTGGGGTAAACGGATGCACTTCAAACACTTCTGGGGTAAAAAAGAAAGACCTTCACAGGCTGTGTGGAATTGCCATCATTTTGATGGCAGGTGGATGGTAATATATAAAAGACACACACATACCTACACACACACACACACACACACACACACACACACGGTAACCACAGACACACTTTGGGATAATAACTGAAAGTATACAAAACATGAGCAGCAGTGGAATAAGCACTTCCGTGGCAAGTGCAAGGGCCTGAGTTCAATCCCAGTTCTGCCAAAAAAAAAAAAAAAAAAAAAAAGTAAAACTTGAAAGTCCACCAGCATTATTTTATCCCCAGAAAATGGAACTCGGAGCTTCTGAAAGCCTGAGCATATTTTTTGCTGTCCAAGAGCAGGAAGTATCTCTGTTAGTGAGAGGTGAGGACCGGGCTGTCGGGGACCCTGAATATGGAGAGAAGTTGTTAAGAGAAACTCTTGCCTGATGAATACTGAGCACAGGAGTCTTCTGCTGTAGGGCTTTTGCCTCCAGAATTAGGGGCTTAATCTGGGCCTTGCACTGAGCTCTGTCAACGGTGCTTTGCATTTTTCATTTTGAGGAAGGATCTCACTAAGTTGCCCAGGCTGACTTTGAACGCACTCAAGTACTATAGCTGGGATGACGGGTGTGGGGCAGTACTGTGTTGGGCGTGGGGCGTATACTGTGCTTTGTTGGAATGTGAAGCTATTGGGATCTTATCAGGATCATAAACTCTCAGCTTTAGAAATGAATTAATTAGGTAGAGCTTAAAATGAAAGAAGATGGTTTATCTGGAAAGAGCAGGAATAGAAGCAGCAGTAGCAGTAGCAATAGCAGCAGAAGAGGAGGAGGAAGGACAGCTACTCTGGAAGAGCAGGGAGCACCAGAAGCAAATATTTTGGCTCTTTGTCTTCAGCTCTGCCATACGGGGACCTGGAGGTTGTCACCATCTGAATGGGTCCCTGGCTATTTTTGATCTTGGCTTCTATCTCTATCTATAGTTTTTTGGACGTTTCATTTATTTTTTTCCCTTTGTGATGGAAGTGTGTGTTGGGGGAGCCTTATAGGAAAGTAGCTTAGAGGTAATGATCAAGCCAAAGGGACATATTTACATACTAAATCAGAGTCCTTAGGTGGCTCCCCTGTGTCTCCTTTGTGTTATATCAGAAAAGAGCCCAGGGGCCCAGATTTTGATCCCCAGGCCTGCCATGCTGGCCCCGCCCCTGGGGTGCGCTGAGATGGCAATTGACACTGAGCATGGTGGCCCACACTGTAATCCCAGCTCTTGGGAGGCTGAATAGGAGGATCACTATGAGTCTGAGCTCTGTACAGAGACCCTGTACCAAATACATAAAATTATATATATATATATATATATATATATATATATATATATATATACACATACATTTTTTTTCCCTTTTCCTGTGACTGTTGCTTGTATCAAAACTCACTAAGAGCCAGAGCCTTCTCTCTGTTATTTTCCCCATGGTCCTCCTTCTGGGCAGTCCTCCTCATTTAGGATGAACTAGAGAATCCTGCACTGATGAGCCACCCTCAGCTCCAGTGCCTTTAAACACCATAGGCTTATTGCTTGCCCCAAACCCCAATACCAGGGATCGAACTCAGGACCTTGCACATGCCAGTCAGGCGCTCATGTCACTGAGCTGTGTCCCTGGCCCCATTACTGTTTGTTCACTCTATATGTGGGCAGGCCGGGGCTCTGCTTGTCATTGTCACTGGGGAACTCAGATCCCTGGAGCAGCCTTGACTAGGACATTGCTGGTCACTATGCCAGAGGGGGAAAAGTGCCAGTGAGATAGGAGCACTCCTCACAGTTTTCTGGCTAAACAGTCACACAGTCTTGGGGAACCACAGAGGAAGGAAGAGCAAGCCTACCACGTGCTCCGCAGAGGGGAGCTAGGTGAGTCCCCAGCCTCTGAGCTGGTCGCAGCAGAGGGGTGCACTACCATTTCAGATTGCAGAGGCTCTATGCAATTTGCCCTCCCCCCCTTTTTAAGCTTTATTTTAAAAAACAAGCAGGGGAGGCAGCTCAGTAACAGAGTGAGCTGCAGGTAGGAGCCAGGGCAAGACAGGCATTTCGGAAGTTTCTCCTGCTGTTTGACTGCATATTGGTGGAAAGGAGCGCAGCAGAAACTGTCACTAAAGGAGGCAGTATGCTTCCAGAAAAATCTCCCGGCAAAGTGCCGCAGGCAACTGTGGTGGCTGTGGGGTCCGGCTCTGAGGGAAAGAGTGGAGAGATCCAGCCAGTTAGTGTGAAAGTCGGAGATAAAGTTCTTCTCCCAGAATACGGAGGCACCAAAGTAGTTGTAGACGATGAGGATTATTTCTTGTTTAGAGATGGCAACATTCTTGGAAAATACGTACAGTGTACAGTGAAGTAAGGCACTGTTGAAATGGTGTCACACTGGTCTGGGGAGATGGCTCAGTGGAATAAGCGCTTCCCTGGCAAGTACAAGGGCCTGAGTTCAATCCCCAGTTCTGCAAAAAAAAAAAAAAAAAAAAAGATAAAGATGAAACCTTATTGCTTTTTCATAGAAAGCATAACCTCTTGATGATGGCCAATGTAAACATTTCCCAATAAAATGTTTAATAACCCCTACTGGGGTGCACCTCACGTAAAGCTATGGAACAGTTGGGATCTCTTTTTTTTTTTGCGGAACCGGAGATTGAACTCAGGCCCTTGCGCTTGCCAGGGAAGCACTTATTCCACTGAGCCATCTCCCCGGCCCCTTGGGGTCTCATGAATGAGCAAAGGCTAACATGAGATATTCTCAGGCAGCTATTGCTTTATTTACTAAGGAGAGTCCTATCCAGCAGTTTTTCATTTTTTTTCTTCCAGAACCGGGGATTGAACTCAGGCCCTTGCACTTGCCAGGGAAGTGCTTATTCCACCAGCAGTTTTTCTAACTCCAAGGGTTCTCTAGTTAATTAGCTTAAATTTTTTTTAAATTACCAATGAAAACCAGGTCATAACATTATTTTGACCCATGAAAGACCCCCAAGTCATGGTACATAGACAATAATACACATTGTGTTTATTTATTTATTGCGAAACAAATATCAATGAGATAGATTCAAAGCTGATTATTAGAACAGTTTCAATAATTAATATGTTGTACACATTGTATTTGTAAAGTCAGTCTTGATCTAATTTTGATGTGTTGTCAACCTGCGTGGAAGTATGTTCTTAGTTCGAATGACATTTATCTATAAGCCAACTCAAGTTATAGACAACTGTTTTAAAAATCCAAAAAGCCATGAAAGAAAAAAAAAAAAGTTAAACTCAAACAAAACAGCTGCAAGTATTTAACCAGTCACAAGTTGGACAGACAGATGGACAAACACACATGGGACAATTTGTTTATAAAACACAGTGTACTTAGATGTATTCGGCCAGGTTGAATTATATTAGCTCTTTTTTTTTTTTTTTTTTTTTTAGTACCAGGGATTGAATTCAGGACCTTGCACTTGCCAGGCAAGTGCTTAATCTACTGAGCTATCTCCCCGGCTCTGTAATAACTCTTATAGTTTTAAATTTGTAACTATAAATAGAGTACCCAGAAAGTTTTGTAAGTCAATTAACAGAGATTTCTTGTAATAAGAATCAGAAGTAGGGCCGGCAGATAGCTCAGCAGACTAAAGCGCCTCTTAGGCAGATGCGAGGACTAGAGTTTGATCCCTGGCGTACCATGCTGTCCCCATACCCGGGGCTCACTGAGAGAGCAACTGAGACTGGGCGGGGTGGCGTGCGCCTGTAATCCCAGTGCTTGGGTGGCTGAAAACAGGAGGATCACTGTGAGTCCGATCTGTGTAGTGAGGGCCAGGGAGATAGGTCAGTAGAATAAGAACTTGCCTGGCAAGTGCAAGGCCCTGCGTTCAATCCCTGGTATGGCAAAAAAAAAAAGAAAAGCGATCTGTGTAATGAGATCCTGTAGACCCTGCACTAAATACATTAAAAAAAGAGAATTAGAAGGAATGAAAGACTTTTACTTATAGTCAATACTTTTCTCTGTATTGTCATTTTGTTTTAAGAATTTTGTCAAATCTGTGTCCTCTTCTTTCATGTAGCCTCTGGCCCCATTACCTCTATTCTTCTGTTACCCACTCAGACCTCCGTGGGACCCTCCTCTGCAGAAGTTCTTTGGCTGCGCACACTTAGGGTTTATTTTGTCTCCACAAGGGGAAGGCAGTGTACCTCACCTGCGTGCAGATGTATTACAGTACTTAAACAGGATAAAGTATCTCTCCCCAGGAGGTGAACTGGACTTCCAGACATAATTAAAACTGAATGGTAAGGAGAAAACCATCCCAGTTCCAGCTTAAGATTTGAGAAATAGCGAGTTCCCTCTTCTCTGGTGACTGTTTTCACTGTGGTACGACGGCAGGAAGGAGGGCCAGGGTTGAGGAGAAGGACGGAGAGACGTGCGCTAGTGCCCAGCAGAAGGCTGCTTCGTCCTCTTCTTCGCCAGGGGCTCTCCGAGGAGATGTGTCTGGTCAGGGGAGGAGCAGAGCTCTCGGGCCCCTGATCTTGCTAGAGCAGCTGTAAGACGAGTCTGAGCTCTGGGGCCTCCACCTCAGAGGACCGTCCTGCTTTGCAGTTAGGGCAGGGCGTCGGGGGTCTCTTAAGGAAATTCCTCTCATGGTGGGCTGGATTTCTGCAGCAGGAGCAGGTGAGATTAGTTGTCGAGTCTTCCTGGAGCTCCAAGAATCAGACTTAGGATATGCGCTTTTTGAGGTTGAAACAAAGGTAACTGTTTCTTTGTCTTCTCCTCTCGGCTTTCTCCAAATCTTGATTGTGGAATACTGAGAAGGCATTTTTTTTTCTAAAGTATCCAGTGAGCTATATAGAGCAAGAGCTATTTTTTGGTAAGTTTTTTCTTAATATCTGGGGTTCACTGAGAAACTTGTCTCTAAGAATAAACTTATTCTTAGTTCCTATTGAATCAGGAACTACAGGTGTATGTTTTATCAGGGCCTTTTGTGAACAATCTAAGAAGGCAGAAGAATTTTCATCTTTTTTCTTAAATAGTTGAATAACTTAAAATAACTAAAGGCTTGGTTTAAGATAATATAAAATAACCGGAGGGCTTGGTTGTTGTGTGTTTTTTTAGACATTCAAGAATACATGCCTGAAAATGTCTCTTATTCCAATCTCCTACTGGCTTTTAGGTCAGTAGAGGTCTTGGGTAGGGATTTCCCAAGCTCTGGGGGAACTGTTTGTTCCCCTGGCTGCCTATTTTGTGACTTTCTAAAATTAAGAAAAAAAAAAAATAAAATTAAGAAGATATTTATTCCCAAATATAGTTTGCAATGATGCTTGTTTTATAGTAGAAGTTAATATCTGATACAAGAGTAACATTATATCTTCTTAATTTAGCTTACAGATTTGAGTAAATCTTTTAAACCCCTTGATGTACTTAGCAAGACCATCTGAAAGCTTTCTTAGATCTTGTTTGATCTGCCTTAGGTCACTGAGAGCAAAGGACATATGGATATGTGAATATAAGGCTTATAAGTTTATATATATATATATATATATATATATATATATATATATATTTTTTTTTTTTTTTTTTTTTTTTTTTTTTTTTTTTTTTTTTTTTTTTTTTTTTTTTTTTTTTTTTTTTTTTTGGTGGAACTGGGGATTGAACTCAGGCCCTCACGCTTGCCACGTAAGTGCTTACTCTACTGAGCTATCTCCCTGGCCCCTATGATTATACTTTGAACACAAATAAGAATGATTTTCACTTATTTGTTGGTACTGGGTTTCGAACTCAGGAGCTCATTCTTGCCAGGCAGGTGCTGTGCCACTGAGCTATATCCCCAGCCCCAAGAATTAATTTTTTTTCAAGTGAGGCTATATATTTTATTTCTATCACTTATAGTGCCACATTTTCTAAGATCAGCATATTCTATTTTCTTTTTAATCATCACTGGACTCAAATAATTTTACAGCAGATATTGTTAACATTTCTGAGTATTGTTAAAACTACTATGCCCATCAGATCAAAATTTAAATTTTACTAACAAGCGACATTGTGTATATTGTCTCTTCAATTTACATATTTTATGGTGTAGAGTTATAGATCTACACTCTCATGCCTCAGTGTGGTTTTGCTCTAAAAAAAGTATTTATATAGACAATAACTTCTGAGATATGAAATTTGATAATTCCTAAATATCCACTCAAAAAGTACATAAACTGAAATATTATTCTACTGCTCATTTTACATGTCAAAAGACCCAGGAAAACAACATTAAAAGAGGTGGCATTTGTGAAAAGGCCACTGCGGCTAACTTTGTGTTGTTGGAGTCAGTACTGCAGTCATTATCAATTTCCTGGGTATCTTGAGGTTAGGAGTTGAATCCATCAAAGTAAACATCAAATAATTCAACTTTGTTTAGATGACTGAATAGCCAAATTTCTTAGCCACTTCTTCCTAATAGAGTGTCCTGGTTAGGTCACTCCACTCCCAGGTCAGCAAAAGGTGTCAGAGACCTCCACGGTGACTGGTGTGGAAATGCTGGCTTGTGTGTCATTGAGATAGATGTCATGCTGCTGGTCCAGGCCAAGGTCGCAGTCACTCACGAGATACAGTATGACGACACACCTTCCAGGTACTTCAGAGTATAAAACCAATAATATAATAATTAATCATTATTATTATTAGTATTATTTTATGGTATTGGGGATGGAACTCAGAACCTTGTGCTTTCCAGGAAAGCACTTATTCTACTGAGCTATCTCTCTGGCTCCACCAAGAATTATTTTTAATGTAAAGAAAGCTCGAGCCAGGCATTGTAGTGTGCGCCTGTAACCCCAGCACTCAGAAGGCTGAGGCAAGAGGATCTTTGTGAGTTTGAGATTAGCACCTGGGCTGTAAAATGAGCTCAAGGCCAGCCTGAACTGCATACTGAGACCCTGTCTCAAAAAGACAAAAGGCATTTGTAGGTAAATGGCTGCACCTGGAGACCATACTCATAAGTGAAAAATCAGTGTAAACATCACATTGTCTCCCTAGTGTGAGAACCTGAGAGCGTGAATAAAATCCGAAAGGCACAGTAGATACTGCCAAGGGAAAGAAACGAGCTGTTCAAAGGGAAGGAACAACTGGGGCGAGGGAAAGGAGGAAAGAGAGAAAGAAGGAAGGGGTACGGAGCTTGGTTAATCATACTGCTGATTTCTACGGATCTACTGAAGGGAATATTTAATGCTTATATATTTTTTCTTCTTTAAATTTTATCTGATCAATTTTGCATACTCACAGCTGGTAATCTGAACAACTAACTTGAAGATAACAATATGCAATGTAACAACTATTGTTGAATTCCTCTCATTTTGTTCAGTGAAATTCTGTATCCTTTTTAATGTCTTCATAATTTTTTGTTCTTAAAAAATCAAAAAAGAGGGGCTGAGGAGATAGCTCCATAGCCTAAGCTCGGCAAGCATAGCACTGTAAGTTCAATCCCTAGTACCGCAAAAAAAAAAACAAAAAACAAAAAACTTTAATTTGAAAAATGAAGATAAAAGTTAGGGGATGGGGAGATGGCCCGATGGAATAACCGCTTCCCTGGCAAGTGCAAGGGCCTAAGTTCAATCACTACTTCTGCAAAAAAAAAAAAAAAAAAGACAAAAAGACCAAAAAAATAAGGTTTGAACATAAGGTGATTTAACCATTTTTTTCTCTTTCTTACAGTACAATTCCAATTTTTTTTTTTGGGGGGGACTCAGGCCCTTCCCTTGCCAGGGAAGCTCTTATTCCACTGAACCATCTCCCCAGCCCCCTGCAATTCTAGTTTTAAAATAACATCCTAATTGTTGCTTCTGTCTGTGTTCCATTTCGGCTTTAGAGAGTAGACAGCCCTGAGCTGGCTCAGAACAATATCCAATGGCTCTTTTTCAACTTGTCAGGGTAGAGCGTCTTCCAGAGCTTAAGAACATATTCCAGAAGAATGAGAGACTTTGACACTGAGCTTCCCATTTCTGAAATGCGAGAGAAAATTAGGCAACCCTTTACTTTTTTACTTGATTTCTATACCTTTGGGCCTCTTTTGAGTTGATTCCACTCCAGGGTAAGTGGATGCCATCTAGACAGAGACCAGAAGATAAAATTCCACCAGTCTAGGGCGGACGATATAGCTTAGTGGACTAAGCACTTGCTAAAGCAAGCACAGGGGTCAGGGTTTGATCCCTGGCACCACATGCCCCACTGGACTGCTGTGCAGTGAGACCCTGCATAAGCAAACAAATAAAATCTTGGGGCCGGGGAGATGGCTCAAGCACTTCCCTGGCAAGTGCAAGGGCCTGAGTTCAGTCCCCGGTTCCACAAACAAACAAACAAACAACAAAAAAAAAAACCTTAAAATTGTACCAGTCTGTCTACCTTTGTACTGGTGCATAATTTTATATCTTTTGATAGCTCAAATTGTACTTCAGTAGGTGTTTTTTTCTTAATAAGAACAATTTATAATTGATATCAGTTGTAACAGATAATTTTAAAAAAGCTTTGCTTAGCATTAAACCACTGTTTTTGGTTCTTTGAAAGAGGAAACAAGGGGCCAAGGAGATGGCTCAATGGAATAAGTGCTTCCCTGGCAAGCGCAAGGGCCTGAGCTCAATTTCCGGTTTCACCAAAAAAAAAAAAAAAAAAAAAAAAAAAAAGAGGAGACAGAAGATCACTTTTATTCTGAAAAGGAGATCGCCTTTAGACATAAACAGAAGCACCAACTCACTTGATGTCCATCCTGCACATTAGGGCAAAGAAGTCTCCAAGGTCTTGTGTTAGCTGTCTCCTCACCTGGGCAAACCTTTCCTGGCCCACACTAGGCTGCCGCGGCATTAAAAGTCCATTTTACTCCCTGAGTATCTGAAGTTCAGGAGTTAAGTTTATGTTTGTCACCTAGCAACCACATCTACAGACCTGGAAGGACAAATCCATCAGTTTTGCATGAATATGAGAGAAGAGAAAGTCAGATTAGAACTCCTATTTACTTGGTACATACGAAGCATGGATGTAAATTGCTTTTCCTGGTAGCTGATTTCTGTGAAAGGCAAACAGTTGCTGTAAATGACCCCATCTTAGCCGCTAGAGGAGAAGGAGGTCTCTAATTTTTAGGAGTTTAAGTTAACTCCTGGTGAGCTGGAGAAAAACTGGAGTTAGTAGAGACCATCCTTCCAGATCACGCTGAGGCCGGTTGCCGGATGAACTGTGCAAGAGTTGTCTTCTCGGGGCCGGGCGTGGTGGCGCATGCCTGTAATCCCAGCACTCAGGAGGCTGAGGCAGGAGGATTGGTGTGAGTTCAAGACCAGCCTGAGCTACAAAGTGAGCTTAAGGCCAGCCTGAACTGCATAGTGAGACCCTGTCTCAAAAAGACAAAAAAAAGAAAAGAGTTGTCTTCCCACCTCACTTGGGGAGTGCAGGCGGTGTGACAGGTAAGTGGAGGGTGCCTGCTAATTATTCAGGGCTGTTGGGGCCTTCGGATGTGCACTGGAGAGTTTCCCAGATGTGGCCGCAGGTGTCCTTTCAGGTTTCACTAATTCTTTTATGTTTATTTTTATTTTATTAAAGTACAAATATCAATGAGACAGTTTTAGGATACCTTGACAAGATGGATTTGATAAATTAATACATTGCAAAATGTTTTCATAATGTTTTGGTATCATAGAAGGTGCATACATGATATTATACTTACAGACATTATTATAGCAGATGTCTCTTATCAGTAAATTAAGAGAGTGTAGCTGTTTGCATATCTTATTTTTTATACCTGAGCTACATCAAAGATTCAATAATTAATACTTACTACCTTGTTATTTTCTTTTTTTTTTTTTTTTTGTCTTTTTTTTTGAGACAGGGTCTCACTGTGCAGTTCAGGCTGGCCTTAAGCTCACTTTGTAGCTCAGGCTGGTCTCGAACTCACAACAATCCTCCTGCCTCAGCCTCCCGAGTGCTGGGATTACAGGCATGCGCCACCACGCCTGGCTCTCTACCTTGTTATTTTCCAAGTGGTTGCCCATAGTACTAGAAGCCGACATAATACCCTGTCCAACCACCATTAGTGCAAATCTTGCCTCTCATAGAATTATGTAGAAGTACGGCGTTATCTATCCCAACTGTACTGTCCATGCACACACATCATGATTCTTCCTTTCTATACCCCTCCCTTTGTCTACACCTGTCAAAGATGGGCACTCCATTGTCATTCAACTAGTTTAGGTGCCTGAACTCGACAACACAATCCAACACAGTACAGCATTTCACAACAATAGTGAGTTATCTGAAGAAGTTGTCGACCATAGCTATTTACAACTCAACTTATTATTATGGCCCCACAGTGTATACCTCATTTTTATACTTTTCTGCTGGATGGTTAAGACCTAGATAGGATAGGGCAAGACTTATATAGCAACACATGTACTTTTTGTTTCTTATGAGGTCAGTGAAGTCTCCTCAGGGTTTATCTTGTAGTCCTGTACCTTATTCTGTAGTTCCTTTGTCTGTGTCATCCATGTGGATGAGTCACGGCCAATGCTTGACCAGTTTGCTCTCTGTGAGAGCCTGATAGAAAGTTTTCTATCCATGTGACTCTCCCCAGGCACACTATTGAACTTCAATCTCTTTCTTCTGTGGCTCCATAATCTTCTTGTTCAGAAAATTTGGAGCTCAACTGAGTTTCATGATGTTGCAGTACAGGTTCACCTATGTCCTGAGTCTTCACTGACCTTGAAAGGCTAGGGCCAAAATGTTGGCTGGCAGGTTTCACTAATTCTTGAAATCAGAGATCTATCTCTGGAAAGGAATCCAGTTGCACATCCGAGCAGCATTTCATTGGGCGTCAGGGTTTTTTTTTTTTTTTTTTTTTTTTTCCCCTCCAGAACTGGGGATTGAGCTCAGGTCCTTGCTCTTGCCAGGGAAGCACTTATTCCACCGAGTTATTGGCCGGCCCTTGGGCATTGATTTTAAGGAAATGTGGATCACGAGTCCTCTGCTTTGAGAGTGGCTGAAGCCCTACAGGCGACTATGAGCTAGCGGAGTAACTACTGTTTGCAAGGGTCTGAATTCAATCCCCAGTTCCACCAAAATAAAATAAAATAAAATAAAAACCCAAAAAACAACAACAACAACAAAAAACCCTATAAAACGTTGATCTAGTTTGAGTGTTCTCTATGAAAGACCCATTGTTAAAAAAAAAAAAAAAAAAAAGAGCCAGCGTGGTGGCACAAGCCTGTAATCCCAGCATTCAGGAGGCTGAGGCAGGAGGATTATCGTGATTTCGAGACCAGCCTGAGCTACAAAGTGAGCTTAAGGCCAGCCTGAACTGCATAGTGAGACCCTGTCTCAAAAAG
>PVKA01044091.1:0-16393 GCA_004027165.1 Ctenomys sociabilis
CTGGGCTGGTACTTATAAATTGCTTATGGCAAGTAGCTTACTCGCTTTCTTTCTCTCTCTTTCTTTCTTTCTTTCTCTCTCTCTCTCTCTCTCTCTCTCTCTCTCTCTTCTTTCTTTCTTTCTTTCTTTCTTTCTTTCTTTCTTTCTTTCTTTCTTTCTTTCTTTCTTTCTCTTTTCATGCCAGGAATCAAACTCATGACCTCATGCTTTCCAGGCAGGCACTGTACTGCTGAGCTATGTCCCTGAGCCTGCAAGTAAATTTATTGCTAGCATTGAGAACACTTAGGAAATTCCTACTTCTTAGAGATGTCTTCCAGGTGTAGCTGGATGTTGTGTTTCAAGTCTGTTGCAAGATCTTACCTCTTCAGTCTATTGAACTGAATGAACTTCCTGTTTGGCCCAGGCCCTGGTTCTTTGGCACTGGTCTATAGTGTTTTTTATGACCCTTAGGCAATCTCAGTCTTGGCATACTAGGAAGAACAACTGATTAGAACAACTATGTCACCCTAGCTAAAATAGTAAATCAGCAATAACAACAGCATCGAACATGGGCTAGAAAATAACAAACTTTGGTAAGTATAAATTTGCCTCCCTTAATCATATGAACTAGATTTGTGGTTATATAATAAAACCTAAAACAAATCATAAAATTGTATACAGTAAATATGCCCTCAGTATGGTGATTTTACCCTCAGGGGAGAAAATTTAAATGGGGTTAGGGGAAAAAATAGAGAGAAGAAGGAAGAGGAGGAGGAAGAGGAGAAGAAGAAAAAGGAGGAGGAGGAGAAGGAAAGATTAGAAGCAAGGTTGGAGTTCAAAGGAAGATTATGCAAAGCTTGGGTAACTGGTAAAGAAGATAGGATGGAAAGAGAGAAGGAGGGGATGTGCTCAGAGAAGGCGGGGGGCCCAAAGAATGGCTTCTCTGTTTATGAGACACCCAGTAGGAATTTAGGGTCACTGACAAGGGGCACAAACCTTGTGACTTCCCTTTGAGCAAAGGTCCCACTCATGTACTCCATACACTTCCACATGGCTTCTGGACAGTACCAATGGGACAGGGCTCTGCAACACTTAGTGAGGGAGGTGGGTACCATCCACAGATCTGTGGAAATCGTGGCAGTCCTAGAAGTAAAGATTGAATTTCTACTTTCAATAAATTAAAAATAGGGGACCTGGGAGATAGCTCAGTGGAATAAACGCTTCCCTGGCAAGCGCAAGGTCCTGAGTTCAATCCTGGTTCCACAAAAATAAATAAATAAAATTAAAAATAATAATAAATAAAAACAATTCTTGGGGCCAGGGAGATAGGTCAGAAACAATGTTCACATTCATATAAAAACAGATCAAGAAAAAAAAAAGACAAAAAATGTCTACTTCAAGTTGTATCTCTGCTATTGCTGGTAGACAGAGCAAGCAGACAGAGTTCAGATCCATGTTCACTAATCCCAGAAAGCCAGCTGGAAATTTATAGCAGGGTAGTGGGTAATCTCATCAAACCTGCACCTTTAGTTCCACTGACTTTCAGGCTGTTTGTTGTTGTTGTTGTTGTTCTGCTTTTGAGACAGGGTCTTGCTCTACAGTTCAGTTCATGCTGGTCTTAAACTCACTATGTACCCCAGGCTAGCCTTGAAGTTGTGGTGATATTCCTGCCTAAAACTCCCAAGTCCTAGGATTATAAAACTCCCAGACACCATGCCTGGCCAGCCTGGCTTCTGGCAGTAAGGCTAGAACCCGATCTGATCAGCCTGAGACACCCTGTGTGCCTCCTGGTGGATTGAACTCAGCTCCCTGCCAGCTCGAACTTGGCTTCTTCTTCTTTTTTTATTTTTTGGCGGAACCAAAGATTGAACTCAGCCTTGCCAGGAAAGCGCTTATTCTACTGGGCCATTTCCCTGGCCCCTGAACTTGGCTTCTTGACTGCCTGCCAACTTAGATTTGGTTCTGCCTGATCCTTGGTGCTGCTAGGAGTAGCCAACCTGCAGCTCCTCTGAGTTCTGAGCTTTGGTGACCCCTCTCCAAGACAGTTACCAGTCAGTCACACTCCCAAATGGCTTAGCAGCTACTGCAGTCCAGTATGTCCACTATGTTCCACGGTGTGTTTCTCCATGGAGGTCTCTGGGAGTTACCAGGAGTCACTGTGTGTCTAGAGGATTGAGCTGCCCCTCCCATCAGTGAGTCAGGGCTCAGGGAGATAGCGCCACTTGCCACCTCCTTCTGCGTTGAAGTCTCTCTTTGGGCTTTATTTCTCACTTCAGATCCTCGTTGAGTTCTGGGGACCCACTTCCCTCCTTCTCTTCCTCACCTTGCTGTATTCCAGCACCTGGACACCAAATCTTGGAGACTGTGTCTCTGCTACTTGCCACTTTGCCATCTTCTTGGAAGTTCATGCTTGGGACCTTGGTCCATTATTTCATTTCCAGGTGAAACATCCCCTGTTCTCCTTGATGTTATTTATATATATCCTGCTGAGATTCACAAAGAATTTGAAATGATCCTCAGTGATTTAACCGACGAACTTTGAGTTTGTGAAGCCAGGAAGGCCTAAGTGAGGTTAGAAATCCAAATGTAGGCTGTATTAGCTAGGAGTGGTGGTGAACACCTGTAATCCTAGCACTCAAGAGGCTGAGGCAGGAGGATTGCCCACTCTGAGTTTAGGCCAGCTTGGGCTATATAGTGAGTTCGAGGCTAGTCTGAACTACACAGTAAGACTATCTAAGAAAAACAAAATAAATACAGGCCCTAACTCTTCTCTATCTACCCAAACTACTCCAGATACCACGCTGGCTGATCATTGCCTAGGGCAAGAGTTGGGGGGCCAGGAGATGGCTCAGTGGAATAAGTGCTTCCCTGGCAAGCACAAAGGCCTAAGTTCAATCCCCAGTTCTACCAAAAAAAAAAAAAAAAGAGTTGACCTTTTTTTTTTTTTCCTGTAAAGGGCTGGCTGGTGTGTATATATTAGGCCATTTATATCATGGGCTTTGTCCCAACTACTCAGTTCTGCCATAATTATAGAACTCTGCTATTAGAGATCAAACACAACCACACTGGTGTTGTGGCAAATGGCTACAATCCAACGCTTTGGGAAACTAAGGCAGAAGGATCGCCAGTTTGAGCCTAAACTAGGCAATTTTAGTGACTTGGTAGGCCCCAGATCATCAATTAATCAGAAGTAAAAAAAGGTGCTTCTAATGTAGTTCAGTGTGAAGGCTCTAGGTTCAATCTCTAGTACCCAAACCAAACCAAACCAAACCAAAAAACCTCAGCATCACCCCCAATAAAAATAAATAAATAAATAAACTTTTATTTTTTTTTGGTGTTAGCAGGAGTCGAACTCAGAACCTTGCACTTGCCAGGCAAGCACTTATTCCACTGAGCTACCTCCCCAGCTTCTAAAAAAAATCTTTAGTTTACAAAAAATGAACTACAGAACTTCTGAAGATTTGTCTTCTGGAAGTTGCTTGTTGGCTCTCTGGCCTGTATTATGAGGTCGGGCTCTGAGGTTTTTCTAATCTTAAATGTATCTCAGCATTTAATATGTACTCAAAACAGTAGATACTTTTCTCTCTGACTCCAAAGGAGAGAATTTGGGAGGCAGAGAGGTAGATACAAGACCAACAGGAAACATATTAAAAACAATTCCTGTGCTCAAAATGGGAGGTGTTTTCCACACTCTGGAGCCCAGCAAAATCCTCACGCTTCCAACTGGATTGCTGCATGTGTATTTTCTTCTTCCTAATCTTAGTAAAATAATTTTTACTGATTTTACTAAATGAATTTATCACATAAAAGATAAATGATACTGATCTTTGCAGTACTGATCCCTATTACTACAAAAAATAAAATAAAAATAAAAGACAACCTGAGTTGGGGTGTGGTGGCACAGACCTGTAATCCCAGCGTTTGGAAAGCTGAGGCAGGGGAGTGCAAGGAGCTCAAGGCTAGCCTGGACAACAAAGTGAGTTCAAGGCCAGGCCTACACTAAAAACTGAGACCTGTTTCAAAAATAAATAAAATGAAAAGATAACCTGAAAAACAGAATGTTTTGTTTCAACCTCTCTATTCCTAACTCAGTATCTTTGAAAATACTAATTTTCCCAAGACTCAGTGCTTTCAATGCTAAAAGGGGTATACCACAATTTATTTTTTTATTTTTTGGCAGTTCTGTAACTTTATTTCCAAGTTAGTTCTCATCCACATTCACTGTCTGGAGATTTTTGAACGTGGTCACAGGGATGTAGGTACCAAGGAATGCAGCTTGTTTTGTGAATCTTCCTTCTCATCCCGTTTCTTGGACAACTATACCCAGATACGATATGGAACATTTCTCATTCCTTTGGCCCAGACAGCTTTGTTGAGGCTGGTGTCGATGCGCACGTCTGGAGTCCCCATCTCCTTCATGGCAAACTTCCGGATCTCCTGAAGTGCCCGAGGGGCGTGCTTCTTGAAGCCCACTCTGTGGATGCGCTTGTGAATGTTGATTGTGTATTCTCGGGTCACCACCTCACTGATGGCAGAACGGTCTGTCTCGCCACCCTTCTTTGCGGGAGCCATTCTGCCAGGCCCAAGTTGGAAAGGAAGAGCCCATATCATAATTTAAAACTATAAATATTGTATAACCAAGGGACTTTAAGAAGCTGACTTAACAGGTCATGACCTTAGCTTTACCATGGTTGTAGCAATAATTCTATTTCTCTGGATAATAGATTTATCTGCTACCCAAATTATTCTCTAATGAGGTGAGATGAGAGGAACAACATGGTAACAAGGATTTTTTTTAAGGAACCGGGTACTGAACTGGTCTCACTATGCAGTTCAGGCTGGCCTTAAGCTCACTTTGTAGCTCAGGCTGGTCTCGAACTCACAACAATCCTCCTGCCTCAGCCTCCCAAGTGCTGGGATTACAGGCCTGCGCCACCACGCCCGGCTTAGGCAAGCACTTATTCTGCTGAGTCATCTCCCCTGCCCCAGGAGCAAGGATATGTGTGTTGGGTTAGGGCAGCATTTTTATGGCAACATTTTATGTACTGAATATCCAGTTGAGCACTGCGACTTCTCAGTTTAAATGTATGCTGGTGTCAGGAGATAGATATCCTGTACTTAGTTCAGATTTGTTTTTTAATGTATTTGGTACATGGTGTCACTACACAGCTCAGATTCATAGTGATTCTCCTGTTTTCAGCCTCTCCAGGGCTGGGATTACAGGTGTGCACTACCATGCCCAGTCTTGGTGGCTGGCTTACCATGCCGGGGGGACGGGGCCAGTGCAGCATATGTGTGTGTGTGTGTGTGTGTGTGTGTGTGTGTGTGTGTGTGATGGAACCCCGGTCCCTGTGCTTGCCTAAGCAGGCACTCAGTCCACTGAGCTATCTTGCCGACTCTTACTTCAGATCCTTATTGAACCTCATGCATACAGGAGAGGGGCAAAGATGAGATGCAACTGGAATTGGAAAAGGGTATGAAAGGGAATGATGAGAAAGAATACCTCTGACCACAAACTTCTCATTTGGGAAGGGGAGAGAGACCCTCCAATGGAGCTGTAGCAAGAACAGTCTAGTTTTTTCCTGTTTCTGTCCGCTATAGTCCATTTGGCTCCCTTTCTTTCTAACTTTCCTTCTTTCATCAGACACACTCTGTGCCAAACTTAGCCCCAAACCACAACCTTGACAAATTCCAAATGGATTTTGTCACTAAGGCCAACGCCCCTCCTCCTGGCACACCCTGGGCTCAGGCCTAGGCCTAGGATCAGGAACTGGTGGCTATACTTTCAGTTTTTACTAGGCATCCAGAGAGACAGGAGAAAGTCAGAGAGAGAGAGAGAGGAGTCCGAGTTGGGCATCTGGGCCTACTTCAGCTCTGGAGAAGCTTTTCCTCTAACCTCCACCAAGTGGCTAGGCAGCTTTGGTGTGGCAGTAGGTGGTAACTGCCAGCTAGACAGCAGTTCTCCTTTTTCTGCTCCTGTTTGCTCCAGGAGCAGCCTCCTCTGAAGTTATGCTTCACAACACCTAATTCCTCAGGCTCCAGAGGGGTGAAGGAAAGAACTAATTTTATTTTCCAAATGAATTCCTTAGTCTTGAGTGCTTGCTCCTATCCATACTAGGCTGTTACCACTCCCATCCTTCTGTCATCCTTGAGATACAACCTTGAGAGGATCTGAAGTCCTGAACATTCATCAACAGTTTTTATTTTCTTATTGGACTCTCACAGGCATTTGGTGAGGTTGGGGCACTAGCAAAGGACAAGTTCTAAAGCAAAATTTTGATGGTTTTGTGGGGGGTATAATTTGATGAAGTGCTGGTAAAAATTTCTAGGGAAAGGAATGGAGAAGGCAGTCACATGAAGGTATCTCAGGACTTACCCTAGGAGTATTTTACTAATACTGGAAGAGCCTTTTGCCTTTAAAAACACAGAGCATAGCTAGGCATCGTGGCCCACACCGGCAATCTTAGCAATGGAGAGGCCGAGGGAAAAGGCCGCAGTAATTCTGAGACTAGCCTGGGCTACAAAGTGAGTTCAAGACCAGTCTGAGCTGCATAGTGAGACCCTGTCTCAAAATAAATAAAAATAAAAACAATTTATTAGGTAAATGTCCTTAATAGCAATGAGTAGGACAGGAGTAATCTTTTTGTCAAGAACAGGTTCCTTGTTTTTTTTTAAATCCATCTCATCCCTCACTATCTTCAATTAGGGTCCCCTGACTTTTTTTTTTTTTTTTTTTTTTTTTTTTTTTTTTTTTTTTTTTTTTTGTCTTTTTGAGACAGGGTCTCACTATGCAGTTCAGGCTGGCCTTAAATTCACTTTGCAGCTTAGGCTGGTCTCGAACTCACAACAATCCTCCTGCCTCAAGCCTCCCAAGTGCTGGGATTACAGGCATGCGCCACCACGCCCGGCAAGGGAAACAGGATCTTGTGCTTGCCAGGCAGGTTCATGCTGCTGAGCTATCTCCTTGACTTTCTATTCTAAGCCATGTTGTTGTTCAAATAAACATAAGAGAGAAAACCGACTGGGATAAGAGGAAGGGCCTGGTAAGGACACAGACTAGGGTTTGATGGAGACAATGAGTGAGGGTATCTGCCAGCCTAGGTCTCCTTAGAAGGAAGTAGGAAACAAGGCAGAGAATTCAGAAGAGTAGCAATTTGGCTCAAGCTTTAGGGAGCCAATTTCTACCGTTCTTCCAATGCAGTTGTTAGCACAGCTGCTCCGAGGCAGCGCTGCCTATGTCCCCCAGGTGCAAAAATGAGTGTGGTGGTAGCGGGATTGTCAGATAGGAAGCGAGATGCACAGGCCCTTTCCTTCTCCTTGGGATGCTGAAATCCATATTCATCTCGCTATTTCCTCAGCCCACGACTCTGAACGGGAGGCTTCAACCCGCTGTCTGTCATGTTTAGTTGTTTCCTTCAGCTTTTTCAATTCATCACTTTCCCTTCTTTCCTCACGGGAAAGGCTCTTCATTTAGCTTAGTTTCAGTAAGAGTAGCAACAATGGCTTAGCTATTAGAATGCTTCTAGAATTGGAGGATGCGAAGGAGAATAAGAAAAACACCCTCATCAGAGATTTCTCACATTCAGGAAGGAGGAGGCCCTGCAATGGAGCTGTAGACGTTAAGAAACAAGAATTAAGGCACGCCACGCGCAAAGACCGCTCACTCCACGAGTCCCCGATCCCCTTGGCCCAATCCCAGCTTCCAGCAAGCGTCGTCAGTCCTTAAATTGTATGTGTGTCCCAGGGTGTGAGAGTCTCAGCTCAGGCTCTGCCACCCCACCCCCATCGCTCGGCTCCCGAGCCCCACTTCTGCCGCCCGCAACCCTCAGCCCTCGCACCTCCCAGCCCCCACCCAGACTCCAGCGTCAGTGCTCCTCCGCTTTTGCTGCAGCTGCTGCCATGGTGATGGGTCTCGCGAGAACTGCTGTTGACTTCTGCGCAACTCTCGCGCGATCGTGGAGGTGGGAAGTATCCGGGCTTGGGGGTGGGGGTGCGTCGCACAGCTCCAGTCGCCCGCCGTCGCGGCTTCCGGTGCTAGGTAGAGGGAAGGAAGGAGGGAGCCGGGGAGCGGGCCGGGGAGCAGCCGCGGGGAAGTCGGCTTGGAGAGCAGCGGCGCGGAGCAGGAGGCCAGCGGAGCTTGTGGGGGCGGGGGCGGTGGTGGCCGCGGCGCAGCTGCGAGCGGAACCGGTGAGGCTGGGGCGAAAGGCGCGTCTCTGTGGGGAGGAGCGGCCGGGGGCGCGAGGGGCTCGGGAGATCGGAGGCCCCTCCAGCCCCGTCCGGCCTGGGGCGGCGCGGACCTCCCAGCCGACGGCTCGGAGAGGGGGCGTCGAGCCAGCCCTGCGCCTGGCCCAGCGTTTGAAGGACGCCGAGCTGGGGCGGGGGCGGGGGCGCGCTCGGATTTTGTCCTTCGCGTCGCACAAGGGGGCGACCTGGGCTGCAGTTAGGTCGAGCTCGCCAGCAGGAGGTAGGCTTTCGAGGGGAAGGAGCGTGGGGGGACGCCGTCCGGGAGCGGTGTTGCGGGGGCGGCGTGGCTGCCTCTTTTCTTTTAAAGGGCCAGGCCCGGGAGACCCCCCCTCCCCCTCGCCTCCCCCTCTCCTCTTCTCCGCCCCTTCCCCGCCTTGGCGGTGGCTACTCTCCCTTCGCCGCCGCGTCGTTGGGAGAGCCAGGGTGGGCCCGGGCAGCAGGTGGGGAGGGGGTGGGGAGGGAGGGGGAGGCGGCTGCGCGCACCCCGGGGGAGAGGTGGGGCTCGGCCCCCCGGCGCGGCGGGGGCGGCCTCGTGGGCGGAGGGCGCGTCTCCTGTCACCGGCCTGAGTTGGTGCCTTCCAATCCGCTTTCTTCCTTTAGGAAGTACCAGGATTCCCGGAACAGAAAATGGAGCCGTCGCTTACGCCAATCGTTTGAGGGAAGGAGGGGGAGGTGTGGAGGTGAAATTTCCAGTTAAAAACGGGCCACTGTTGGCCAAGTGGTAATTCATTTTGGGAGAAGTTCCTTTGTTTCTGGGTGACCTCAGCCCTGCTAGGAGTGTGGCAGTGGAGGTGAAAGAACGCGGTGTGTCAGGACGGAGAAGGAATAGTGAGGGTGTCGGGCGAGGGAGAATTGTAATGTAAGACCTTGCTCTGATGCTGTTGGTTTGGGTCCCTCCTGCTTCGTGGCATTAAAGTTTTATTGGGAGATCTGCTGCGGAGATGGCGTGGCCAGTGCAGCAGGATGGACTCCAGCCTCCACTTGCCTACATGCATGTCCACAGCCAGGTGGAGGGACGCTGCTTTTGCTGCCTGCCATTTTGTTGGGTAGTGTCCAACCTGTCGTGGCCAGCGCTGGCCAGCGGTTGGTCGTCGTGTCCTGGACCTAAGTTTGGATAAGGTGTGTAAAAGCTCGTAAGAAAGGCCAATCCGTTAAGATTAGTTTTTGAGCAAAAGGAATCATTGACCTTGGATTCAGCCAGGAAGGGCCCCGTGGACCTCCTGCCCATGTACCTGTTTATCATACACTTACTGTCTTGTGTAGTAAAGTTGTTTTTTGGTAATGCTGAGGATGGAGCCGAGGGCCTCAAGCATGTTAGGCAAGCTGTCCCACAGCCCAGCCCAGTCAAAACTTTGGATGTCTATGTGATGGCTTTTCTAACGTGACTAGAAGTTCTTTGAGTGCAGGAATTCGATCTCCCTTCATGTGTGTGATAATGCATATGAAAACATAGTAGGCATTTGTGAACACAGGACAGGAAAGTAGTTTCCTAGGAAAGGAAAAGAAATGGGTAGGCTATTAGTGGAAGTGCCTGGAGAGAGAGAATCCTCATAGGAAGACTGTAATTTGTTTTCTCATCTTTGTTGTTTTCTCTTTTGTGTGAAGGTATTAGAAATTGAACCCAGAGACCTTGCATTGAATTACATCTCCAGCTCTTTTTAATTAAAAATTAAAAAAAATTTTTTTGAGACCAGGTCTTGGTATATCATTAAGTTGCCTAGAATAGGCAGTGTTGCAGTCCTCGTGACTCAGCCTTCAAGGGTTCTGAGGTACCCCACCTCCCAGCCCCACCACCAGAGATTGAATTCAGAAACTTGAGTTACATCCCCAGTATTATTATTGATATTATTATTATTATTATTATTATTATTATTGGGGCAGAGCCTTGGCTGAGACACTAAATTTCTCAGGCTGGGCTTGATTTTTTTATTTTTTTGAGACAAGATTTTGCTATATTGTTGAGGCTGGCCTTGAACTCAAGGCAGTCCTCCTGCCTCAGCCTCCTAAGTGCTGGAATTATAGGTGTGACCATCACACCCAGCTCAGTGTTTCAAATTTGGATTCTCTTACCTCAGCCTCTTAAGTGCTGAGATTATAGATGTATACCACTGCACCTAGCTTTCCCCTTTTGTAAGAAGCAGAAAACAAGGACCAGTGACATAGCTCAGCCGACTAAGCGCCAGCTTAGACAAGCACAGAGGGACCAGGGTTTGATCCTGGCACCACATGCCTTACTGGCCCCCTCCCCTGGGCTTGCTGAGTTGAGACCCTATACCAAATACATTTTTAAAAAACAGTTATTTACCTGAAATTCTCTGTCAGACCAAAGTGTTTCTTTGCGCGGAGGGAATGAGACGATCTTGCTGTTTATGCTGGCTTGAACCTGTCGCTGTTCTCCTTCCTCAGCCTCCCAAATGTTGTACACTATGCCTGGCCAGACCCAATTCTTTAAAGTGTTGTCTGTGAGTTGAGATCCTGAAAATTATAGGGGAGGGGCCAGTGTTCGTGTGCAGTGCCTTTCAGATTGCTGCCAGTGAGTGGTGGCTGCTGTTATATTCACTGCCAGTATAAAGAAGAGCAGGAGCTGGACATGGGTACATGTGTGTAATCCCAGCACTTTGGGAGGATTGCAGATTCACACCCAGCCTAGGTAGCAAGGCCCAGCTTCAAGATTTAAAAAAATTCAGTCAGGCATGGTGGCATAAAGCTGTAATCACAGTGTTCAGGACGCTGAGGCAGGAGGATCTCAGTGAGTTTGAGGCCAGCTAGACTACATGATGAGACCCTTTCTCAAAAATAAAAAGCAAAACAAGGCCGGGCGTGGTGGCGCATGCCTGTAATCCCAGCACTCGGGAGGCTGAGACAGGAGGATTGTTGCGAGTTTGAGACCAGCCTGAGCTACAAAGTGAGCTCGAGGCCAGCCTGAACTGCATAGTGAGACCCTGTCTCAAAAAGACAAAAAAAAAAAAAAAAAGCAAAACAAATTAAGATCAAAAAAATCAAACTTGAGTGTTGTGACATGTGCCTGTAATCCCAGCATTTGGAAAATTGAGACGGGGGACTGCCAGTTGAAGTGAAGCTGAGCTATATATTTAGATCTTGTCTCAAAAAGCAATAAAACAAAAATTCAAATTAAAAAAAAAAGGGCAGATGGCAGGCTGGAAAGAGTGAAGGTGAAGTCATGTTGATTTTTTTTTTTCTCTTTTTTTTTGGGGGGGGTGTACCAGGGACCAAAAACTCAACCTTGTGCTTGCCGGGTAGGGACTTAGATCACTGAGTTATATGCCCCCTCATTTTTTTTTTTAAAGAGAGGTTCTCACTGTGTAATTCAGGCTGGTCTTGAGCTTGTGGCAGTCTTCCTGTCTTAGCCTCCTGAGTGCTGTGATTACAGGCATGCATCACCATACCTGACACATAAATGTCTTTGTTTTTTAGTACATTTTAGATATACATAATGATCACATTTATCGTGGGGAATTTGCCCTGTACATGATATATCTTGATTCTTTTTTCTGCTCATTCCTCTACCCTTCCCTTCAGCCCCTCTTATCCTCATTACCAAAAGCTTTGTTTCAATTCTTTCCTTTTTTTTTCTTTTCCCTTCCCTCTTTTACCCTTCTCCCCTCCTTAGTTCCCCTTCCTATTTGAGTATTTTCTATTTCACAATATCTATTATACACTTTAGTCCTTATTTACACTTTCAGTTTCTTTCACCAGAGAAACTGGTATTTACCTATAGGTATCTGGTTTATTTCAATTAAGAATATTTTCTCAAAGTGCATTTATTAGAACTGTCTTGAGCTTGTCCTTCTTTATGGCTCAGTAGTACTCTATTGGATAAAAGAACCACATTCTCTTTTTTTATTTTGTGGAACTGGGGATTGAATTCAGGCCCTTGCACTTGCCCTGGAGGTGCTTTTTCCACTGAGCCATCTCCACAGCCCCCAAGAACCACATTCTCTTTATCCATTAATTGGTTAATGGACATTTGGACTTGTGTCCAAAATTTAGCTGCTACAAACTGTTTGGCAAATGAATCTTAAATTCCCAGAGTTGTATTGTAGTCTGTGTTCATCCTTCCTGTTTTTTTTTGGGGGGGGGCAGTACCAGGGGTCAAACTCAGGACATTGCACTTGCCTGGCAGGCACTTATGCCACTGAGCTATATCTCCAGCTCCCTGTTCTCTTTTCAATATTATAAAAAATGGAGTTGGGCTGGGAAGATGCTCAGTAAAATAAGTGCTTCCCTGGCAAGCCCAAGGGCCTGAGTTCAATCCCCAGTTGTGCAAAGAAAAAAAAAAAAAGATTTTGAGAACAGAAGGTGGGATCTATAAGTTGGAAGATACTTATTTAGTTTTGTTTTGTTTTTGTTTTTGTTTTTGCGGAACCGAGGATTGAACTCAGGCCCTTGTGCTTGCCAGGGAAGGGCTTATTCCACTGAGCCAACTCCTTGGCCCTGGAAGATATTTATTCAGTGACGCTATTGCTGTGTGGTGCAGGCTGGCTTTGAACTTGTGTATCCCAGGCTGACCTCGGACTTGGAGTGATTCTTCTGTCTCAGCCTCCCAAATGCTGGGATTAGAGGTGCATGCCTCCCTGCCTAGCTAGCGGGAATAATTTTTTTTTTTTCCACAACCATGGATTAAACGCATGCCCTTGTGCTTGCCAGGGAAGCACTTATTCCACTGAACCATCTCCCTGGCTTTTTTTTTTTTTTTTTAATGTGTTTAGTACAGGTCTATAGGGTCTTACTACACAGATCGGACTCAGTGACCCTTCCTGTTTTTCAGCCTTCCAAGTGTTGGGATTACAAGCACGTCACCATACCCCTCTCAGCATGCCCTGAGGGGCAGGACTGGCACAGGCATGACAGGCCTAAGGGACTGAACCTCTGGCTCCTGCATCTGCCTAAATTGGTGCTTTAATTTGCTGAGCTATCTGGCTGGCCGAATTTTTTTTTTTTTAAGGAAAAAATTTTAAAACCAAGTTGTTGGGGCTGGGGAGATAGCTCAGTAGAATAAGCACTTGCCTAGCAAGCGCAAGGGCCTGAGTTCAATCCCCGGTTCTGCAAAAAATAAAAATAAAAATAAAAATAAAACCAAGTTGTTGAGGCTATACATGTAACACTCAGTACACATGGCCTGTTATCACAGCGCAGAGGCTCCAAGGAGGATCACAAGTTTAAGGCCAGCTGGGAAATTTAGCAAAATTTGTCAACATAAAATGTTTAAGGGTCTACCTGGATTCAGTGCCCAGTCTCCAACCCCCCGCCCCCAAGTATATAATTGAAGCAAATTGTGGAATCTGTTTCCTCATATAACTCTAGAAAATGAATGTCAAGAAGCCTGAGAATCAGGCTGGGTGTGAAAGCACACACCTGGCATCTCAGCACTTGGGAGGCTGAGGCAGGAGGATCACTGCCTGAGAATCAAAATATCTCACTGTAGGGCCAGGGAGATAGCTCAGTGGACTAAGCACCTGCTTAGGCAAGCGCAGGGACTGGGGTTTGATCCCTGGCACCTTATGCCCGGCTGGCCCACATCCCTGGGCACACTGAGCCGAGTCACCATGGTGGCTCATGCCTGTAATCCCAGTGCTGAGAAGGGTGAAAACAGGAGGATCGTTATCAGTTCGAACTGCATAGTGTGACCAAATACATATACGTGTGTGCGTGTCTATATATTGGTTGCAGGTAAATTTAGAAACTAAAGGGTACAGTAATAGCCTTACAGTCAGACAAAATTGGGTTCATATCCTGCCTCTGCCATTCACTATTTGCAAATTTTTGGTAAAATTACTTTTTATTTTGACCTTTTCCATATTTGTGAAGTGGTAATGATGCTATCTACCAACTAGGTCATCATGAGAATTAAATGAGACAGGAAATGTAAATCAGTATCCCATAAAACACAGCACAAACGAATGCTGGCTGCTGTTAATGACCCCTCATGATAAAATAACAGTAGTGTGAAGCCAGGCGTGGTGGCGCAGGCCTGTAATCCCAGCACTCGGGAGGCGGAGGCAGGAGGATTGTTGTGAGTTCGAGACCAGCCTGAGCTACAAAGTGAGCTTAAGGCCAGCCTGAACTGCATAGTGAGACCCTGTCTCAAAAAAAAAAGAATAACAGTGGTGTGGACAGTAAGCACCACCCTAGAGGAGAAGAGGTTTACAAAAAGCACCAGCATGGTGGGGGGCACCCATGTACAGGGTGATTGTTACTGAGCTCTCCCTGCTGGTCTTGGGCTGTGAGCAGTGTAGGCTTTTCTCAGCGCCAGCCACCTAGAGGCAGCTTCTGCTGGTGAAGAGGAGGCAAACCTAAGCAAGTTGGGGCTTAAAAACATTGTTGGTAGAAAGTTACCTGGCTCTGGCTCGTGGCGGTGCTTGTGCATCTTGGTGACCTGGGTCAGAGATCCATATTCCAGTCCTCTTAACACCTCTGTCCGTGTTTTAGAACCCTGCATTTCCCAGCCACTCTTCATTTTGATGTGTCTTAAAGCGTCTAACTCTGAGCACCTTTTTCACAGAACAAGAACTGAGTGAGGTAGGGTTGTGACCATAAGTGTAAGGGACTTTGTCATGAAGTTGTGCAAAGAGTGCTCATCCTGTGGACCAGGAAGGAATGGCTCAGGGTTTTGGGACTCTGCCACTATCACTTGTCCTGAGGCGAGGGGAGAGGACAGAATGGCGGATTGTAGGGTGCACTTGGCGCTCCTTTGCTGAGAGCCTGGCCTCACCCTTTGTGGTCTTACGCATGCATTGTATTGGTAAACCAGGTACTCTGGGAGGCTGAGGCAGGAGAGTTGAAAATTCAAGTCTAGCCTGGGTAATTCAGTAACTTAGTGAATTAAAAAACAAAAAACATTTAAAGAAGACTAGAGATGTAACTCAGTGTGCAGTTAATTTTTTTTTTTTTTTTTGAGGCAGTGTTTTGCTATGTAATCTAGGCCTTGAACTCACCGTGTAACCTAAACCTGCTTCAAGTTCATGATCCTCCTGTCTCAGCTGAGTACAAATACATGTTACTGTTTTTTGAAGCAGAGTCTCACTTTGCCTTGCAGGCTGATCTTGAACTTGGCTTATGTAGCCCAAGCTGGCTTTCAGTTTGTGGCCATCCTCTTGCTTCAGCCTCACAAGAGCCACTTGTCACCATTGATGAAGACAGGGTCTTGCTGTGTAGTCCAGCCTGGCCTTCAATTTGAGCTTCTGTCTTTGCCTTGCATGTAACCCTGCAGTCACTCTTGTCTTTTGGGGCCTCATATACTAAAACACACCACACGTGTGCTCTATTCTTGGTTGCTGAGGGCTGGCTGTTCATGGGGAAAATATATCATTTTTTTTCCAAATGGAAGGGGAAGTGGAATAATAGCTCTGGGGATTTAAGTGGGCCCTAATTTTAGTTAGATGTACTTTATGCCAGGGTCATTATGGATTGTCTATTTCAAAGATAAGTTTTAGGACTTAATTTGGCTGTTCTGTAGCCTTTGACACTGTTAAAATTTTTTGAACCCAGGATTATGCATGCTGGGTCAGCATTCTTCCACTGAGCTGCACTTCCAGCATGCTCTCTATTGCTTTAATGTCCTTCTGCATTGGTGTCTATTGTTTGTTATGCTTTCCCTTTTGTTCTTTTTAAAATTTTTTTTTAAATTTTTTTTAGGGAAGGGCCTACAGGGTATTCAGGGTCTCACTACTGGATTGAACTCCTAATGATTCTCCTGTTTACAGCTTCCCAAACAGCTTCCTGAGTGCTGGGATTACAGGTGTGTGCCACCACGCCCAGTCTCACTTGCTCAGTGTGCCCCCAGAGGCGGAGCCAGCACATCACTGCAGGCTCAGGGATGAATCCTGACTCCTGCACCTACTTGCAGGTGCTTTAATCCACTGAGCTATTTGGCTGGCCCAGTTTTGTTGTTGTTGTTGTTGTTGTTTTTTTGTAGAACCGGGCATTGAACTCGGGTCCTTTCGCTTGCCAGGGAAGCACTTATTCCAACTGAGCCATCTCCCCAGCCAGTTTTGTTGTTTTTGTTAATTCACCAGGTTAGTAGGAACCTGTTTTGTGTGTGTGTGTGTGTGTGTGTGTGTGTGTGTATGTGTGTGTACCTTGCCTGTATCTTACTGTTAAGTCCATGTAGCTGGACATGGTGCTGTGCAATTGGAATTCTAGCACTTAG
>PVKA01044092.1:0-16397 GCA_004027165.1 Ctenomys sociabilis
AAAGGAATGTACATGAAAAATACATAAAGTTACTAAAAATCATAAGAATAATTACAAATAACTGTCATATTTGAAAAATATCAGTGTATAAAAATTTCAAAGGGCTATTAATGGTTTATTATTAATTTATAATATAATTTGTTTCAGATCATATGATAAATTTATTATAAATTTCAAACAATGAAGTTATTTAAACTGTGAGTAGTAGGATCACTTTTTAAAAGATTGACATTATTTTCATAGTTGTATATAATCACAATTCAGCTATTATATTCTGAAAGATGTAAAATAAATCTTCAACAAATAATGCAGAAAACAAGAATACATATGAATATTTAACAATACAAAAACTGGGAACAGGTGCATAGCACACACAGTGACACAGTGTCTGCCCCCAAAAGAAGAATATAATGTAAGAACAAAACTGTGGAAGGTAAAAAAAAAAAAGGGAAAATAATGTAAATAGTAACCAACAATTCAATAACTATGCAAGCTGTGATTTGCACAATTAGTTTGTATAGCGTATGACCCCAAATAATTAAAAACATGAAGCTTTATAAAACATGGTTCCTACAATACTGAACAAAAATTCTTCTACAAGAGAAATTATCCCCAGTAACTAATTATCGCTAGTGGTTAATACCTGCGCAAAGTGAGCAACACATCACACACAGATGCAGGATAACTGCAGACGGCAGTTATCCACGAGGAAGAGGGAAAGAAAGGTTGGGATTCCGAAGGCTCAACCTGGGACTTTTAGCAGCAAACATAGTATCCATTTACTGGTATTACATATGATATGCTCATTGAATTATTATTCAAATCACTTATGTATATATAATAATTTCATAAGCAATCAGTGTGAGAAATGATCTTCTTATGAGCACATCTTTACCACACGTAATAATTATACTGTCTCTGGGGCCGTGGCGCATGCGCACAACATACCACAATTCCCAGTTTCATCTCCCTTCCCCCACTTCCTCCCTTCCCATCCCTCCATCTCATGGCTTCCTTCCCAGCCAAGAAGGATCTATCCTGCTACTTTCTGTTGTCTGTTACTTTAGTCTAAATTTATACTTTGGTTTTCTCACATAAGAGAAGTTGTTCAGTCTTCAGGACTGCACACTTGATTTATTTCTTTTCATATTATGGTCTCCAGGTGCATCTGTTTTCTTACAGATGACACAACTCTTTTCATGGTGAAGTAGTATTCCACTGCTTGCAACTGCAAGGATTTCTGTAACCATGCCCCTGAGATGGCCACTCTGTCCTTCCACCTGCTACATGAGGAGTTTAAACCTTAAGCTAACCCTTCAGAGTTTATGAAAAGGTCTAAGAAGAGCTCTTCTGAGAACTTAGTGGTAAAAAAAAAAAAAATAGCCAACACTGGAGAAGGATTAAGGTCTTGGTGTTTGAGACAATGACTTGTAATGCACTTAAACCCTGAGAGAGGACAGGCTGCTGTCAAGTTTGAAAAGACATCTGTGCAAGCGACTTGTTGCCCAGGAATCCAAAGGGAGATGATATTCTCGTAAGAGATTCCAGTAGGAAGGAATTCCTTTTGCTTTACTTTCTGTCCTTTTTTGGGGGCTGGTAGTACACTGCAGAACTAAATAGAGTCTTCTCACTTTGCTGCACCCCCTAGCCCATTTTTTCTTTTCTTTTCCTTATTTTTTACTAGTTGAAACAGAATCTCTTCAAGTCACTAAATTGTCCGAGCTGATTTGAACTCATGGTCTTCCTCTTTCAGCCTTCCGGGGTGCTGGCCTGACAGGAGTGGCTGCCCACCCCAGGTTGTATACATGGTTTGCTTATGTAATTCTGAGCTCCTGGTAAGCAGCGGGCTTTCTAAACATTAGGTTTAGTACATGTTGACTCATTAATGAGCATGCATTAATGGTCAGAATTAAAACATATCACCTCTCTCTCTCTCTCTCTCTATATATATATATATATATATATATGCATGTGTGTGTGTGTGATTTTGGGGGGGTGAGGTATCTCCCCAAATAAGCAGTAAGTTATATTAAAATAATTAAATGCAGCATTAATGGAGAACAATTCACATTTTTCTTTTAATGAACATAATCATGAGGGTTGTCATGAGGATTGTAAGTGATCCTTCAAGTTGAGACAGAGGCGATAAGGGAGGCGAAAATCTTGGAGAAACAGAAGAGGACTCAGAAAGTAGTGGATGAATCTAGAGAGCTGAGCTCCTCTTCTGGTGGGAGGGGATTTTGATCACAGAAAAGCACAACTTTTAGGTAACTGACCTCAATGCCAATTTCATTTCTATCATTCAAATGGTGTAACTTTAGCTTCTAGTTAGTTGTACTGCATATCAGTATCTGCTTTGTTTTAGGGCTGCAGACATTACTTTCTTCCCTGTCTGAGTTGTGCTGGGGATCAAGCCATCAAGTGAAGGCTGGATACTTTCATTTAAGTCATTAAATGCAGCATTAATGGAGAACAATTCACATTTTTCTTTTAATGAACATAATCATGAGGGTTGTCATGAGGATTGTAAGTGATCCTTCAAGTTGAGACAGAGGCGATAAGGGAGGCGAAAATCTTGGAGAAACAGAAGAGGACTCAGAAAGTATTCTTTAAATGAAAGTGGAGAAATATTCATCCTGATGTTGCACAAGTGTCAGTGTAGAAACACAAATAATACAAGAAAAAAATTAAAATTGCTTCTCCAAATGTCAAAAATAGTCAGATAAGGTAAAGTGCTGCTTACAATACTGCATTACATAAACTGGAGAGATTTTATGACCCTGTGATCAGACATGTGTGAGTAAAGCTGGCCATGAATAAACTAAACCTACTGAAAAGGAATTGTTTCAGTCATAGAAATTAAAGCAATAATTCTTTGTATGAAATATGAAACATTAAAATGTTAAATCTTCTATGTTGTAATTATGCGGTGGTTTTCCTTGGTATTTTTTCTTTTTTTTTTTCAAATACATTGATTTCATTTATTATTACTATTATTTTTAATGTATTTTAGTACAGTATCTACAGGGTCTACAGGATCTCACTAGGTAGCTCCGAACTCACAGTGATTCTCCTGTTTTCAGCCTCGCAAGCATTGGGAGTGCAGGTGCATACCACTATGCCCAGTCTCAATTACATCTCAGCATGCCCCACGGGCAGGACCAGCATAGGACGCCAGGGATTGCACCCCATCCTCTGTGCTCTGCCTAAGCAGGCACTTTAGTGAACTGAGCTATTTGGCTGGGCTGTGATTTTCTTTAAATATTTTATTTTATGTAACTGATCAAAGTTAGTATAGAATAATAGGTGAAAAATGTTTTTTAAATTTATTTATTTATTTATTTGGCACAAGGTCTCGGTACAAAGCTCAGACTCTTAGTGACCCTCCTGTCTCAGCCTCCCCAGCACTGGGATTACAGGCATGCCCCAACATGCCCAGTCTCAGTGGTCAGTTTGGTGCCAGGCTGGCAGAGCATGCAGTACCAGGGATCAAACCCAATTCCTTGCACAGGCCACGCAGGTGCTTAGACCACCAAGCTATGTCTCCAGCCCCCAAAAATACTTTTTTTTAAAATAATGCATACTTTTCTCAATATGATAGCCAAACTCCATCTCTTTTCTACAACCGCCCCTGTCTCATCATAATCATTCTGCTCCTTGAGGACTTTTGGGTATATACTTTTTTATTTTTGTGCATTGTGATGTTTTTTTAAGAATTTACCTAAGTAGTCTACTATTCTCAGTATAGCCTAGTGCCTGAGTTTGAAGAAATAAATTTTACCCTTAATGTTGCCACATCATTTGTAGAGACCTTTCCACTCTGTCATGGGTTCAGCACCCCACTGCACAGGTCTGCAGAGTGTTTGTGGCACTGCTGCTCAGTTAACTGCTCCTTGAAAGCAAATTCAGAACAAATTGGGAGCTATAAACAAGAGGTAATCTGAAATCTCCTGAGAGGCTTACAATGACCTGGTACTTGCTCTCTGAGACTATAGAAATATGTTATAAAAAATGACTTTAAAGCAGACATTTGGTATATGTTTAATACCTAAATAGAGAGAGATTAACACAGCAGCTAGCCAAAGAAGTACTTATCTGGTGCTAGCCCCTCTAGCGTGGGGGCTGCTATTGGTTTTCTAACAACTGTCAATGTCTGGCCATTTTCTTCCAAAATTTACAGTTGATATGGAGTAAAGAAAATTAAAATCCATGAGTTAACTATTGGACGTTATACTCTACTTGGTATTCCTAAGTAAACTGAATAAAAATACATATTTCATGGAGCTGTACATGTTTGTTTTTGTTTGCTTATCAGATGCACAAAATTTTCTGGGTTTTTTTTGCCATACTCAGAGAGAAAAACATATCCAATCTTACACAGGAGGTCAATTGTGTTCTTTTGAGTTATCAGGCGTTTCTAATGTTTTCAAATTCTGCCAAATTTTAAAAGTAAATGAAATAAAGAAAAACAATTACAGAGCCGGGCGTGGTGGTGCAGGCCTGTAATCCCAGCACTCGGGAGGCAGAGGCAGGAGGATTGTTGTGAGTTCGAGACCAGCCTGAGCTACAAAGTGAGCTTAAGGCCAGCCTGAACTGCATAGTGAGACCCTGTCTCAAAAAGACAAAAAAAAAAAAAAAAGAAAGAAAAACAAGTATAAACTAATATATTAATAAATGTAATTCCATAACTGTATATAAACCAAAACTGAGAAGAACCTGAAGCACCAAGTGAGACCGGGTAACCATCCCTGGTCCCTGCACCTGCCGAAGAAGGTGCTTAGGCCGCTGAGCTATCTCGCCGGTCCTCAAATCAATTTTAGGCAGAACGAAAAAGTACGAAACTGGAAGCAATTAAACTCTTAGAAAAAATGGAAGCTACGAAGTTTAGCAAGAAATTTCATAAAGCTCTTAGAAATGAATAAAGCAATCACATATTTTGTGTATTGAAATTACACATAAGAACATAAATAAGAGTGGAAATATAGGGCCGGCGAGACATCTCAGTTGTCTAAAGTGCCTAGTTAGGCAAGATCTTGGGGACCATGGTTGCAGGCCCCGCCCCCAAGGTGGAATGAGCCAGGCACAAAAAAAGAGAGAGTGGAAATTAGCCAAGATTTATTTATTTATCCATTTGTATTTTAGCGAAGGTACTGCAGGGTGTTCAGGGTCTCATTACGAGGTCTGACTCGTAGTGATCCCCCAGGCCTCCGTGCCCTGTTTCAGTCTCCGTATTAGCCTGCCCCAGGGGCAGGAGCAGCCCAGCAGGCCCGTAACTGAACCCTGGTCCCTGGGCCTGCTTGCAGGCGCTTTAATACACTAAGATGTTTGTTTGGCCCTTATACTTTTTTTTCTTTTTTTTTTTTTTGTACTAGTGATTGAACTCAGGACTTTGTGCTTGTCAGAGAGGCATTTAAACCACTGAGTATAGTCAACATTTAATGAAAGCAAATTTCTATAGTGCACATGTTTGTTTATAGAAAGCAAACTTCTATAGCCCAAACTTTATGTTCTAAAAATAATCCTCAATATACAGGCATCAAAGGGGCCAGGGAGATGGCTCAATAGAATAAGTGCTTTGCTTTGCTGGCAATCAAAAGAGCCTGAGTGCAATTCTTGGTTCTGCCATAAAAAAGGAACAAGAAGAAGAAGAAGAAGAAGAACAACAACAACAACAACAACAACACAAAACAACAACAACAAGAAGGCATCCAGAGGTGAAGCCTGTGAAATTCTTTTTTCCTCTGTGCCATATAAAAAGAGATACAGATCTCACTGGGCATAACCTCTACCTAGTTCTTTGATCATAGCCTTTCCAACTTCTAGAACTGAGTAACACATTTTTGTGCCTGTGTAAATTAGTCAACATTAGGTGCAATTTTGTTGTTGTTTGTTTTTATTTGTTCATATTGGTGTTGTTTTTCTTTTTTCAGTAGAAATCAGAATGGTCTAAAACAGTATTTTGTTTTTGGTTTACTTATTTATTTATTTATTTATCTGGTGTGTGTGGTCAGCTCAGCCCACCTAGGAGTCAGGGATGGCACAGCATGTGTGCAGGAGATCGAACCGTGATCCCATGCTATGCATAACCTTGCCTAAGAAGGCACTTTAGTTTGCTGTGCTATCTCACCAGCTCTTAAACATTAATGGAAAATGGGTTAGCCTCTGACAAGTTCCAACATTGTTGCCCTCTCTTGCACTAAGCAAAATGCATAATTGAACTAAGTATTGTTCTGATGCTTCTACTTCAATAGCTACTGAGGTTTCCTCCTTGTCCATCCTGCAAGGACACCTTAGATGTTCTCTTGAGTCTGCCAATGTCCTTGCAAGAGACAGAAACAAAATTAGTCATCATCAAGATCCTTGAAGGGCAGGCCAAATAGCTCAGTGGATTAAAGTGCCTGCTTATGCAGACGAAACAGCTGGGGTTCGATCCCTGGCATGGCATACCTGTCCAGCCCCTAGAGTGCACTGAGATGCCAATTGAGACTGGGCATGGTGGCACGTACCTGTAATCCAGCTTTTGGGGGGGCAGAACACAATCAAATCACCACGAGTCCGGTCTACGTAGTGAGACTATGTAGACCTTGTACTAAAATAAAAAAAAAAAAATCCTCAATCAACTTTGGATTTCTATCAATTTCCTATAATTTTATGTGCTTTGGAATGGTCTTAAATATTTTCTAATACTTTTTTACATAACAGAGCTCCTGAGTTTGTGTTCCTTGCGCATCAGTGATGGTTCACATTTCTAGTAAGGCATATTTTTGTCAATTTTTGACAATTTTCTGATCTCTACTCTGAAAGCTATTTACCAAACTAAGCAAATGATACAAGTTACCAGTAGTTTTCAGACATCTAAACCTCTGTTTCTCTTTGTTCTCTTCTCGCCTCATTATTGTGCCTCATTGATACGTATCACAGCATGAATGATGTTCATCTATGAATATTTCTCTCAATAATATTAATATATTTTAGTGTCATGAAGCCTCATAAAAATTTTTCTATTTTGAGCCGGGCGTGGTGGCGCAGGCCTGTAATCCCAGCACTCGGGAGGCTGAGACAGGAGGATTGTTGTGAGTTCGAGACCAGCCTGAGCTACAAAGTGAGCTTAAGGCCAGCCTGAACTGCATAGTGAGACCCTGTCTCAAAAAGACAAAAAAAAAAAAATAAAAATAAAAAAAATAAATAAATAAAAATTTTTCTATTTTGATACCATTATTACACAAAATTTTTACCTATTCTGAGAGATGAATGAAGGTAAACGATGAAGATTAGAGTCTTTTTTTTCACTCTGATGAAATTTTCTTCTGTATTTCAGTTTCAAAGCAAGTTACCAATACACACTTGTACCTTTTAAGAAATTGAGAGGTTGAGCATTTTCTTACAATTATTATTGATAGGCTTCTACAATATACATTTGAACAGAGTATGTATGATATCTTTAAAAATTTGTCAATAAACACAGGAATTTTTTGATTTTCCTAGGAGAACATACTATAGTGACTCAATATATTTGTATAAAATATAAATTAAGACATCTTTAGGTACTGTAAGTCAACCTTTAAATCATTGTTAATATAAACATTATCTGTGCTCTGCAGATCTTGTAAGGGCAAGACAAATGTAATTGGATCATACTTCAGCAAATAACGTTTAAATTATTTTATCTAATCATAAAAGTTATTTTTTTCAGAGTGTGCATAATTTCAGTGGTTGGATTTGTATGCATAATGCTACAGAAAAAAGAAATAAATTTTAAAACAGGAAACATTTTTATTTAGTGAAAAACACATCATGTAACAATATCCTCCTGATGAAATTAGATTTTGAATTAACTCATGAAAACTCTTTCTATCTCTGTCACACTTCAGAATAGACTTGAATCAGAAGAATGGAATAAAGTATCTGAGAAAAAGGAAAGAGAGGTAGATGACCAATTGTATGAAAGACCTTTACAAAACTCAAAGGCCAACATGGCTAGAACAGAATTGCTGATAGATAACAAGGTGGCAGTTAAGCTGAAATTAGTAGCAGGTCCTATTTCATACGCAGTATCATGGACCACAGCACATTGAGATTTGAGCTTTAAAAGATGTCATGTGAAAAGATTCTTACCAATATTAAATTTTAAGATGAGCTTAATGGATTAGAAAAATCAGTGTCATCATATGCCTTACATTATAATACACTCTAAGTGTTCTTTGCTACCTACATTTACTAAAGTCCTAAAGTTGGACAACACAAATTTACATGGGTTCATGTAAGAGAAACTAAGGTATCAATCAAATTTTTATTATGCTACTGAATCTGAAATCCCTGTTAATCTACTGAAATTACACAGCAAGTAGTAAATATCTGATAGCAAATATTTTGCACAAAGTTACTCACATCCTTTGTTTCCTGAATTTAGACAGTGAAAGTTGTATAGACTAACTTTAGATGGCAAGACATACTTGAATATAAATTAGACATAAGCTATTCCATGAAGGAAGAGATTATGTCTTTGGGAAAAATGGGATTTTCACTTAATGAACACTGAAAAATTGTTTTTAATAAGTAACAATGTTGATCTATTGTGGAAATAACAATATCATAAGGAATACAGAAAGTTTTATAGTTTGAAAACACGGGGAATGTAGTAATGAATTTTATATACCAGTACCAATGAGAGTCTCCTAGAGAAGGTAATAATTGGATTGGTTCATGGAAACATCAGTTGAGTTTTGTCAGGCAAATACATCATATGGACATGTAAAACACAGGATAATTCAATTTAGAACATGGAAGACAATTGGAAAACGTGTGATGTTTTGGACAAATTTTGCTATAGCTTCTGTTTTCTTCGTAAGCAGAATTTTACTGTAGCGCTCTCATTAATCAAAAGCTTGCCTTTGCATATTACTCCATATTGGTTTAAAGAGTTAAATTCCTTTCTGACTGTTTTGAATATTTGAGGCTAGAAAAAGGAGTTAAAAGGAAAGAACAAAAAGAAATTTTTTAAACTCTACTTTCGCATAGTAAACAAAGTGGAAGGCAGAACTCTTAAACATCTTTGTTTATTTTATTCTTATAAATAATTTAAATTAGATTTCAGCAAAATGTAGCTCAAGGAAGAAATTGAAACCTCTGCCTGTTTCTTAAAGTAAAATTTTATTGGGATCGAGGGATGCACATTCATTTACATGCTATCAGTGGTTGCGTTCACATTAAAATGGCAAAGATCATAAGACTTGCAAGCTGAAAGCAATGGTTATTTTTTCCCATAAAGATTTTAATGAAATGCAATTTAGACTAAAGTTGTTAATTATATACAGATTCTATCACATCATTGTAACATATCAAAAGCATTTTTGCATTGAGTTTAACTCATACCTACTCAAATCCTTTATATTTTCAATCATTTAAAGGTACTTTGAATAATTTCAAAGGCCAAGATAAAATGCTGAGGAGATTCAGCAACAACAATAGCATTAGTGTAACTCTTTCATCCACTTACATGCTCTTTAATGAAATCTGAAGAGTTGACCACACCAGAAGACCCAATATCTCCTCATTGCTGTAAAATCAAGGTACTTGCACAGGAAGAAAAATGATGCCAATATCTGGAGCTCAGAATAACTGAAGATGCTAATTTCAAGGAAGAAAAAAAAGTTTAAAAAATTCTAGCATGAAGATAAAACTGATTTGAAAGTTATTTCTTATTTTGATTTATTCTATTGCTATGTTAGCTATACACAATGACCACATTCATGAGAGGTGCATTGTACCTGTACATGATCTATGAAAGGGTAAATAAAGACTAAAATGTTTAACTGATACTGTGAAATAGAAGAAAGTGTTTAAATTGGAAGGGAATAAAAGGATGAGGGAAGGGGAAAAGAAGGCACAGAAAAGAAAAAGAGATAAAATAAAAGAAAGAAAATAAGAAAACATTTTTTGACCTTATTATTCCTAAAAATGCTACCAAGGGAAGGGAAGATTGAATGAGTCCTGGTATTAGTACTGCAACTTCACTTCCAGCATCTGTCTGTCTGCCTATTGGGCTTTCAAAATAAAGCATGAATTTTGAAGCACCCTGCAACATGATTTATAAGGGCAGCACAGTGAAAAGCATAAAACACCTCTGTCTCCTTCATCTGTTCTTCTGGCGCAGTGATTAACCTTTGAGTTTATGAGCATTTTTTCACTTGCTTCAGATAAAGTATTTTATGAGTTCTTCCCTCCCAGGCAACTTGGATTAAACTTATCAGGCTCAGGAAGAGAGGGACCCATAACGACTTTTCCCCTTGAAATTATGATCTTCGTCTTTGCTATAGTATCTGGACATTGTTGCACAAACCCAATGGAGACATCAAGACATCAAGACAATTTGCTAAGGTCACATTGTGCACCTACACAGCATTCATGCTGAACTGATTTTTCAGCCCCACCTAAACAGATTACTGTATTCAACGTAGGCTGATAATATGAGCCAGGGATTGAACTCAGGCCCTTGCGCTTGCCAGGGAAGCATTATTCCACTGAGCCATCTCCCTGACTCCTGAAAACAATATTTTTTGATCACCGTTAATTTCCATTTGAAATGGCTTCTGACTTCACAAAAACTTTCAGCAGCACATTCACTTATGACTGATTATTCCTTCTCAGTGCAGAAATAGGGCAGAAGCAGAAAGATTTATCTTCCAACAAAATCCTAATGAAATACAGCAAAGCATGTTGGCTTAGCTTGAATTTCAATGCCATGCCACTTTCAAAAACTAACAAGTTAAAAATGACTTGGTCAACATCAACAGACATATGAATTGAGAGGGAGGCAGGTAGCTCAGCTTCAGATCTGGCAGCTCCTAAATGACAGAGGAATTAGGTTAAGTTCTATTTCTGCATCCTGCCAGTCTACGTCATCATGGGGGTTAAGCATGCCTACCATCCCATTACCCCTCCCAGGGTAGGCTTTCATCCCAAGGTCTATGGGAATCCTGTTTGAGGGCTATCACATCTAATTAGAAAGATATCCCAGTTTGATTAAGTGTCTTTATTTTTCTCTTCAATTTGGGTAATTAATCCTAATAGAGAAAAGATAAATGGACAAAGACTGTGTGACTTTTTCCAGCCAATAGATCTCCAGTATAATACATTCACTCTAATGAAACTGTGTGCGTTTATGTGTGTGTGTGTGTGAGAGAGAGAGAGAGAAAGAGAGAGAGAGAGAGAAAGAGAGAGAGAGAAAGAGAGAGAGAGACAGGGAGGGAAAGAGAGAGAGTAGGGATATAAATGAAATAAAGTATAGATGAGACTTAATGAGCAATTTTTCAGAAAATATAGCAGTATTATGAAAAACAGAGAAAAGACGTGCTAGTGATCCCTCTTTGTTTTTAGAAAAAGACCTCATTGGAAAATTAATATAATGTAAATCACATAATATACACAAAAGAAACTAATTTCTTTTAAGCCATCTAGCATCAAAGGAGGCTAAGGGTAGTGAAATCCACTGGTGATTCCAAGTCAAAAATTAGGACAGAAGATTACATGAGAAGCTTGGTGTGAATAACATCATATGATGTTGAGCAATGCATATGTGGAGATATCCCTTGTGGGACAAGGAGAGTGAGGCCTGGTGATGTGTATTGTAATGACTACAGCCACCTTAGTCTTACTTAGACCATGCTTGTTCAATAATATTTTTGATAGTTCAAACATCTAATACTTAACTTTAATAGAGTTTTTAAAGAAAGGAACATACACCTCAGGCAGTGCAAGATTTCTGATAACCATGCTGCCTAGGAATCACAGGCATGTGTCTGGCGTTGCCCCGTGAAGACGGAGCAGCTCAGCACAACGGGACACTGTTTCCTGAGTGGTGCCACAGAGGCAACAAGGGGCAAGTGAGGTGTTCCAGGTGTTGTCTTTCAGCACAAAGACACATGGTACAGAAGTGACTGGTAAGATTCACCATTTTATTTCAACGGGTTCATAGAAAACCCCAATAGCAGAGAAGTCTCAGGTCACGTCACTGCCGCAGTCCTGGTGTGGCAGATGGGCAGAGCCGTGTAGTTAGAGTAGACTGCCAGCACTCGAGTATTCTGCTGAAATGTAGGGACTTGGAGCAGAAAGCCAGTCTTAGCCCTAAAGAGAAGCACGGGAAAAATTCCTCTAGCCTGTGATCAGTACTGTGGCACAAGAGTAGCTATAGGTCTCCAATAGGTCTCCACTATAAAATATTCACTCTAATGAAACAGTGTGTGTGTGTGTGTGTGTGTGTGTGAGAGAGAGAGAGAGAGAGAGAGAGAGAGAGAGAGAGAGAGAGAGAGAGAGGGAGAGAGAGGGAGGTGGTGGAGATGTAAGTGAAATAAATATAGATGAGACTTAATAGGTCTCCAGTAAAATATATTCACTCTAATGAAACTTGTAGATAAAAAGGGAGGACTGGGGATATAGCTCTGTAGTACAGTACCTGCCTGAAAAACATAAGGTTCTGAGTTCAATTGCTTGGCCAACAGTGGGACAAGGGCATATGCCCAACTACTTCCACTGCATAAGAGGAACTGGAGATCTACAACACAGGAAGCTCTGCAAGTTCTGGAAGGAGCCAACTGTACACAAAACTGGGAGCAGCTCCAGGCTTTCCTTACCTGAGGGTGCCATAGCAACTGGGAGAGAGTTCTAGAATCAAACATATTTCCTAAAGCTTGGTTGATCATCCTTTACCTTATAGACTTGCTTCCCATATATTTCTCCTCCTTGATCCCTCTGCTTTGTCTCTTGTCTCTCTTAAAAATCCTCACAAACAAGGTAAAATCAATCTAGCAAGGGAAACTCAGTGCATACAGCCTCCTGCTATATGTCAGATGATGTTATGTAAATGTAGAATTTGCTGCTATAGCTAAAAGGTACCAAATTAATCATTACCAGAGTTTGTCAATTGCTAGGCTGTCCGTGATTTTGTCGTGATTGCTAATTGAACTACATTAGCTAGCGTATCACATATACTCTAATCAGATTTTCTCTATCGTATGACAACAAAGTGATTATTTATGGCCAAAACTATTCCCATGGCCCAACAGCAAAGGGCAAGTTATTAAAAAAATACATAGCAACTTCTCATATTTAATAAATTGAAAGGTAGTTTCATGGGACAGACAGAAATACCAAGAAGTACCTTCCTAATAATACATTATTTCCTTGTGGAGTAGACACTTCCTCAGAAAGCCTTGATATTTGTGATAAATCTATCATATAAAATCTATAAGCTCTACCAGAGAAAAAAATGGAAAATGACAAGATGAAGAACCCCAACCTCCAGCCAACCCCAGACAAGTCCAGAGCATAATGAGATAGAAGAAATCAGAAATCACACAATGGAACTTTCAGCAATGAAAGTAGTGGGAGACAAAAAAAAAAAAAACATATGGATGCGGTTATAGAAAAAATAAACATAGATAAAACAGAGGAATGTGGATATAGCTCTGCAGTATGGATCTGCCTGGAAAATGCAAGGTCCTGAGTTCAATTCCTGGTGCCCAAATAAATAAATAAATAAATAAATAAATAAATAAATAAATAAATAAATAGGATATGACTATCAAAATCTAAGGCATGTCCAATAAATCTAGAGTAGACACAGATTTAAAATAAATAGGAACTTAGACAAACTATGGAAACCATGAATGCCAACATAGGAAAGAAATAGAAGCCATAAAACTTCTAAAAAGATATATAAGAGATTAAAATTTTCATTGAAAGTATAATCAACTGAATGAGCAAAAGTGAAGATGGATTATCAGATTATAAGAACACAGGATTGCGGTTAGTGACCGAGTAAAGAAAGAGATATTTTGAAAAATGCAAAGCCCAGGAAAAATCAATTGGACAGCTGCAAGATGAAGCAAAGTAAAGCAATATAAGATTTATCAACATCAATAACTAAGACAGAGACAGGACAAATACAATTTAAAAATCCTCTTCAGAAATTCAGCACCAGAAAAGAATGTTAAGAGTGGTTAGAGCAAAGGAACAAATCATCAATAAAGTAAAACTCATTAGAATCATGACAAACTTCTCATCACAAACCTGAGAGTCACAAGGAGTGAAGCATTTTATTTCTTATAAAACTCTTCAATCCAGGTTGCTGCACTCTGTAAAATAGTTTTTCAAAATCAATGTAGAAATAAGTTCTGCAATGACGACAAAGAACAACTGAAAAAAATTCATGATCACCAAACCAGATATCCAAAATGCTCTGAAGTTAATTTTAGAGTTAAATAAGACCACAGCAAAAAGCCCATAGGAAGAAAACTAAGTAAACAAAAGGAAACCACAGTGCACCAACAACAGGAAAATAATATGCAAAGGATAAATCAGCAAATATCATTTACATTGAGAACTCTAATTTTTGTCATCAATGTAAATTTTCCCAATCAAAATAAACAGACTGGTAGAATGGATCAAGAATGAAGATCCAACAATATGCTGCATGCCAGAAAGAAGTTCATAGACTGAAAGTAAAAGAATGGAAAACAAGGGCCAGCCAAATTCCTCAGTGGATTAAAGTGCCTGCTTAGGTAGATGCAGGGGTCATGAGCTCAATCCCCAGGGCTACCATGCTGGTCCTGCCCGCAGGGTGCACTGAGACAGTGATTGAGACTGGGCATGGTGGTGCACGCCTGTGATATCAGCACTTGGGAGGCTGTGAACAGCAGGATCTCTAGGAGTCTGATCTACACAGGGAGATCCTGTACACCCTTTACACCCTGTCCTAAATACAAAAAAAGGAAAACAATAATCCATATGTCATAATACCACTACAAAAGTAAGGGAAGCTATTCTATTTGCAAACAATGTAAATTTCAAGTCAAGACTTAAAAGAAGAGACAAAGAAAGCACTATAAACTTGTTAAGAGCAAATTCCAAGATATGACAATCATATATTTTAGTTCTTTTTTTTTTTTTTTTTTTGTCTTTTTGAGACAGGGTCTCACTATGCAGTTCAGGCTGGCCTTAAGCTCACTTTGTAGCTTAGGCTGGTCTCGAACTCACAACAATCCTCCTGCCTCAGCCTCCCGAGTGCTGGGATTACAGGCATGCGCCACCATGCCCGGCTAACAATCATATATTTTAGTTCTGAACTAGGTAAAACAAATTAACAACAGACATTAAAAATTACATAAGCATTAACACAGTATAATATTCTACTGTCAGAAATAGACAGATCCACTAGACAAAAAATTAACTAATAAATATCAAAACTAAACTAACCAGTCCTAGGGATTATTAATCCCATATAGTCTAGTAGTCCATAATAGTAGTTATTTTGCTGAATTTGCACAGTTACAATATTTAAATGGCAAGGCCATGCCCATCTCTGCAAAAGTAATCAAAAAGGGCATAGAAATTATGGACTATTTTGTATCTGTATATATAGTATATATATAGATACTTTTTTTTTTAATTCACCGAGACAAAATAT
Source organism: Ctenomys sociabilis (assembly GCA_004027165.1). Classification (NCBI taxonomy): domain Eukaryota; kingdom Metazoa; phylum Chordata; class Mammalia; order Rodentia; family Ctenomyidae; genus Ctenomys; species Ctenomys sociabilis. Next base: position 15,464 of record PVKA01044092.1, read on the forward strand.
TTGTACTAATAGTGTTTGGACAGGATATCATGTCTGCATCTTGTGCTACGAATAACCACTACTAATGTGCAATGTATTCATTATTGAAACTGTCCTACTATTCAGTTTTGAAACTGTCTCATTGCTGCTTGGTTCTGAATAAAACTAATGAATAAATAAATAAATACATCAAAAAATTAAACTAACCCATGGTCATAGCAGATGCCTACAGAATGTTCCACCCCACAACATCAGGGTACACATTCTTCTCCACTGCACATGGATATTCACTGAAATAGGCTATATACTAGCCCATAGGATATACTCACGTAAATGGAAATAATTGATCATTATTCCAAGTGGATTAACTGACACAGTTGAATGAATCTGAAAATGAACAGCAAAAGAAACAACAACCACTAGAGTAAAATCTGGAACTTCAATAAATTCCTGGTAAACAACCCTTGTGTCATGGCTGAAATTAAAGAAGAAATTAAACTGTGACTATAATTAAATGACATTGCTGATCTAACATATCATAAATTATGTGAGATAACAAAAGCAATCCTAACAGGGAAATTTACAGCAGTCAATTCTCACTATATGAAAACAAAATGAGCTCAAATAAAATTTCAAAGGCTGCACCTCAAATTTCTTGAAAAATAATCAAAACCAAAGCTCATACAGAGGTGGGAATTACAAAGAACACAGATTAAAGCAACTGACACTGAGAAAACAATAGAAGAATCAGTAGATAGAAGACTTCAATGACCACATAGGAAATATAAAGTACATGTGTTGGTATATAAGTTTGGATCTACCTAGGTCTTAACCATCCAGCAGAAAACCATAAATGTATAAAAATGAAGTATACATCGTGAGCCCATAATATTAAGCTGAGCTGTAAATGGATATGGTCGACAATTTCTTTGAATAACTCCCTATGGTTGCAGAA